>JANHFQ010006066.1:104858-124618 GCA_032468035.1 Aparallactus werneri | reverse complement strand
GCAAAAGTTGGTTTGAAACTCAACATTAAGAAAATTAAGATCATGGCATCCGGCCCTCTCAATTCTTGGCAAATAGAGGGGGAAGAAATGGAAGTAGTGACATATTTTATTTTCCTGGGCTCCAAGATCATTGCAGATGGGGGACTGCAGCCAAGAAATTAAAAGACGCTTGCTCCTGGGGAATAAAGCTATGCAAATCTAGACAGCATACTAAAAAGCAGAGACATCACCCTGCTAAAAAAAGTGCATATAGTCAAGGCTATGGTTTTCCCTGTTGCAATGTATGGAAGGAAGGCTGAGCGTAATAAGCTAGTTTTAAATAAATAATGCTGAACTTAATTATAGTTTAGATATTCAATCAGGAGCACTACAATTTCCTTTTTTGCAATAAAATTGTTAAGAAATGACAGTATTCCCTAACGTTCTTAATAAAGTGTATATTTCACTAATTTATAATGAGATATTGTCATTAATATCATTGGGTTATTGTTTTAATATTCAATTTTTCTATAACTTCATCTTTTTTCTTTTTGGGTGTGGCTGGTAATATAGCTGACCTTCAGAATCAAAACCTAGAATCTGTATCGGGAGAAGGACAATAAATACATAAAGATTATATTCTCTTTTAAGAGGAAGAACAAACAAAGGAAAATTCCTCATTTCAGACATATTTTCTAAAAGGTTCCCCCCCCTCCACACACACACACACATCAACATTTTGATCTGGTAAGCTTTTCTGGTGTTTTGGGATGAAGTTAACTGCAGGATCTAATCACTTACAGGAGCTGTAAAAATATGATGGTGACCTTGTTTCAGTTCTTTCTATGACTATTGGAGAAGAAGCATGAAAAAATTAAAAAGTAATCTGTTGAAGTATGTAAAATAATATTTTACGTACATATCTTTAAATGCTTATGGGTCACGTGACTGACAGAAAACTGAATCCTGAGTATGATTGTTAGTTATTAATAAAACATGAATAACAGCCAATTCAAAAAGAAAATAAAGTGCAAATACAATAGTAAGATTAAAGTACCGAATTTAATACAAATATTAAAATTAATAATAATTTACAACCATTTATATTCAGTAGTTCAATAAAATATTTAGGAGACAATCCATTGAGGATAAATACATATTTTAAGAGCATGTCTCTTAAAATATGTGTTATCTCCATAATGAGTTTCACAGGCATGGGGTTATTGTCGGCTTCAGAACAACAACCTAATTATTCTCAGGAAGGAATATTTAAGTAGAGCTTTGGCAACCTCAAAGCATGATCAGATTGCCTGAAAGAAAGCAGAAATTTAATCAGATTAACTGGTTAATATTTATAAGTTTTAAATCTTAAAACTAAGACTTTCAATTAAACTTAGAAACACACTGGCAAAAATGTGTATGGAGATTCTCCATCGTTCAGGTTATGGTTATTCCAAAGGTGCTTTTTTAAAAAGCAACTGGACTTTCTTGATAAGAAAGTTGTCAGTTGTCTTTTGGAAAAGCATCTTGGGACACACTAACAAGAACAAGTTGCATAGTATTGGAACCACTACCTTGATTTTCTTATACGTACTAAGAGTTGGACAGACAGATTCTTATTTAGCTGACGATATTAAAGTAGCTTGAGGGCAAAAGAAGAAGGGAATGACAGAGAATGAGGTGGCTGGATGGAGTCACTGAAGCAGTCAGTAGATGGTAGAGGATAGGAAAGCCTGGTGGAACGTTGTGCATGGGGTTGGACATGACTTTGCGATTAACAACAACAACAACAACAAAGTAGCCTCACAGAGAAGAGTAAGAGACTAATCAAGTCTGGCCACCTTCTATATATGGATTGCTAGATAAAGATTAACCTTGTAAGAAAACAACCACCAAATTTAATGTTTAGTATTTAGTATTTGAATTTGTTTCTGTTAATATTAGACTAAAATCTGTTTTGAAACATGAGTTGTCATAACAAATAGCAAACATAGCCTTAATATGTTCAGCGTAGAACAAATATGGACTATAATCCTGTGATTTATGTTCATGCAGGCTTTCTATTAAATTGTTTATGTCACCTACTTTGTATCACTGAACTGCCAGTAAAATGACAGTGTAACAGATACCCACTGTTTATAAATTAACGTATGTTTGTTTCAGTTCAAAAACCAATGAGATATATTGAATTAATTATTTTTGCATTAGGGAAATGTTTGTGAATAATCAACTACTACATTTCAGTGATTTTAGTCCTAAAAACACAAGGAATATCAAAGTATTTATTTATTTAGAAATTTTATTTGCAGTCCATCTTGTATCCAATGGTTCTCGGTGGCTTAATTTAATCAGTGTGAAAGATAAGCTCTGTGAACCTGACACCAATTCTCCCAAGTCATTTTCTCAGTAGCACCTGTAGAAAAGGAACATCTAGGATGAAACACTTGGGAATCAAATTAATATTTACAGGCAAAGCTGGAGCCCACATCACCCTGAATCTAGGGTTCGTACCAACTTACATGAATCTGGAGAACCAGGTATCAAACATTCCTGGGAACAAAAGCAAGTATATACATCTTTGGATGTCAGCTAAAGTTCATTTAAATATGTCAAGGGAAAGTGCTGGAATGTGAAAATGACCTTGGATGAAGGTGAGGGAGATGCTGCCTAGGAGATAAGTGAGGGGAGAGCCTGCGTTTGCATAATAGGCAGAGAAACTTAGAAAGGATCCACCCTAGTTGAGATGGCAGATTTGTACTTTCAGACTTGCAAGATTCTGTTAATGTAGCCTTACAGTTAAGGTGTTATGGGGAAAAGATGCTGCCTAGGAAAGAGGAAGGAACCCCTAATGATTTAACAGTCTGAGAAACTTAGGAAGGATCCATCCTAATGGATCAAGCAGTTAAAAATGGTGGTAGGAAGTTTCAGACTTATATGTTTTTTTAACATAGCCCTGGAATAAAGTAGAATTAGTTCCTCTAGCTGTGTCTCCTGTCTGGTTTAGCTAGAATGGTTGACAAAAGTAGAATTATTTCAACTTGTCAAGTTTCCTATATGGTATATCTGAGAGGCCAAAGGTAGGAGCAACACAATATTCTGAGGGGATGTCCCAAAGGTACTTTTTCAAGAGGTAACTGGACTTTTTCTTTGAAGACAATTTGCTTCTCATCCAAGAAACTTCTTCAGCTCTGAAGAAGCTTCTTCTCACCTGAGAAGCTTCTTCAGCTTCTCTGATGAGAAACGAAACATCTTTAAAGAAAAACCAGAAAGTCCAGTTGCCTCTTGAAAGAGCACTTTTGGGACAACCAAGACTGGACCTTGCCTAACATTCAGAAGCACATCAACAATCAATGCAGCTTGCACGGAGAGTATGGTTATGAAGCTACATTCTGGACCAGCAATTTTTCAAGGGTAGCAATGTAAATAGTTTAAACATAAAGTGATTAATGCATGAGCTTCTGTGAGAAGAGATTTATGGACAAGTAAAAGGACCAGTTGGGGCCATAGCTCTCTTGACCACAGTTGCCACATTTCCCAGGAGGTGGTATCTAGTTGGATTCATGAAGTGATGGATGCTTTCATGTCTGTACCATCTGCCTTCATCTTTCCACTGGTATACCCCTCTTTAAAAAAGCCATTGTTAGACTTTTCTCAACATTCATCCAGTGCACAAACTTGCCTTCTTTGGTAGGGTGATCTCCTGCACACAAAATCAAATCTACAAGGATTGCTTGTGTAATCTACAACTGTAGATATTTATTTGTTCCTGGAATTAGTCATTTTGCATGTTTTCAAATAGGTCCAATACGAAAATGGACGCCAACATTGACTCTCTTCAAAAGGAAAGTAGCCGCGTCAAACCGTCTTGTTTCCTACACAGCTGAAAAGCACGTCGTGCCGCTCCACCGGGAAAAGATAAAACGGCTACTTGTGGCTAAATGCAGGCAAAGGTGAAGCAATGCGGAGCGGTTTCAGAACTGGGAAGTATCGTTCTCAGGAAGGGAAGCGACTTTTGAAGAGGAGGGGAAACGGGCCCGGCCAGCCCGAGGAAGGATGCTTAACGGCGGTGACGGTGCCGCCGAGGGAGCCTCCTTCCCGTCCGCAGCGACCGCCTGGGTTTCCTATCCAGGCAGGGCCTCCCAATCCCTGGCTCCGCCTGCACCACATGACTGCTCCGTTGCCTGAAAACTTTCTTCTCCTTGTCCCGGGGCGGCCGCAACCGAGTCTGGAAAATGGCGGCTTAGCAGCGTCGCCGCCGCGTCAGTCTCCGCCTCTCCTCCCAGGCTTTCCCCGACGGCTGGAGAGCTCGGGCTCCCCTCAGCTATGACGCGCTGGATACCCACCAAGCGCGAGGAGAAATACGGCGTGGGTGAGCACTTTCCCTTTCCCCTCTCCCGCCTCCCCGTCGCGGGGATCCTTCGCTTGTGGTGCGGCTCCCGGCGAACTTCCTCTGAAGTTGAGGCTGCGCGGCTGAGAAGCGGGTCTCTCGCAGCCAAACCGAAATCCTCCCCGCCCAGGAGGAATAAGTGATTCGACTCTTTCCTACCCGACGCCTCATTGGGGCGCTTTTGGGGAAAGGTCGAGGCTGGCGAGAGAAAGTGGCCTCATCCCTTCTCTCAAAAGGCCCGCGCTGATGCGGGGTTGGGGGGGCTGGATGGAAATTGAGGGGCTCTTGTTTCGCCTCATTTCACATTTCCTTTTCTATATCCTACCTCCGTTCTTTCCGAGTCTTTCTAGTGTCGTTTGGAGCTATCTCTTCTTTGATGACTTAGTCCTTTCATTATTTCCCCCTTTTGTTGCTTTTCATTTACACGCCCCCATGTCTTCCACGAGTTTGTTTGTTAGAGAAGGGAGGTCCAACTGCACTTTTCTAACCTGCAGAACAGGACTCAAGTTTCTCCCAACACCCTTTTCCCCCTTTATCTGCTGAATTCTCCTTTCAAAAGAAAGGAAGTGGGAGGAAATATCTGTCCACTGTTTTTAAATCTTCCTTGCTCAGACTTACCTTGATATAGAATAGACACTAGGAATGAATCCCTGTTGGATATTGCTTCTTTTCTGGAAATCTGGCTAGTGATTGGTGCCATAAGCTGAATATGGAGTCAGAAGTTTTAAAAAAAATATTCTCTGCAAATTTCCTGGTTGGGGGGGAATTATAACTGAGTCCTATTGCAGGACCCACTAGTATCTTGCACTGTAGGAACTCAGCCTGTCTTGTTAGTGTTCAATGTTGTCTTGAGGAGCCTGCAATTATATTGTTTTGAGGATAGGTATGCAGAAATAATTCATTAGTATTGAGATTCTTACTAGATTAGTGAAATCTTAGTTGATTTATTGCATGATTTAAGTAAAGGGAGAAATAAAATAAATCTGAATGAAATGGATTTCTTTTATTAAGATGACGGTTACATCAGAAATTACTCAGAAGTACCATTCTCAGCTATGTGTGAAAAAAGAAGGAATGCTTCATTTAAGAAAGGACTTGCCAGATGCAGAGTTTTAAATCTGGCAGTACAACAGTACATTATTATTCCCATAGGTGTGTGTACAGATCATACTAAGCCATAGTTTGTTGAAAACAACCAAAATTAGCTAGGTTTACAATCCTGATTTATTTCAGGTTTCAAAATACTGTTATGTATATTTGTAGTCTGAATAGCAAAGTAGCGAGCACTATTTAGGTTGACATGTATTTTCAATTTGTGCAGTTAATAAATGTGTTGCATCCAGAATATTGGATAATTTATTAAATCACAGTTAAAGTTCACAAAGAATAGGTATACCTTGAGAGCATAGTTTGTGGTTTTCTAGATGTGAGAGTGCTACATTTTTTTAGTATTTTTCACTATTGCCATACTTACTTGCCAACATTTGAAGAAATGCACATTGTGCCAACCCTTGTGATATATTCAACTATCCAATAAAGAAGCTATTCTTAAATTTCTGATGCTTTTTCCAAATGAAGTAGCAAAATAATAGGAGTAGGATGTTGGGGATGAGGAAAGAGAAGTGCAAAATTGTTTATTCTTCTACTCTCACAAAACATTTGCACTTACTCAGTCTCCCACCACCCTCTCTTTCTGTCATATGTCTGCTTTATTTGTGTGGATTTTGAATGAACCCATGGTAGGAAAGAAATAGAGCTGTTGTTGAATTAATAGATTCAAAATCTGTTGTTTAGTGCTTGTTTTTAGCAATACGCATTATCTGTATAGTATCTAATTTCATTCATATTAGGACTATTGGAAAGAATTGAAATAATGAACATGAAATTATGCAATAGTATTCAGTATTTACATTAGTAAAAATAGCAGATAATGCTAAATAAACTTTCATGGTGCATCACTTATGGTTTTGTTTTATGTAATACCTGTCTTGTGCAGGGAAAAAACTATTTTATCTGTTTATTGCTTTTCTCCAACCTGGTTCACCAAGTTAAGCTATTATTAGTGCTGTGAGATCTGGACTGCAAATTAATCTAATAGAGAACTTAATAGAGACAGCAAACCTCCCCTCCCCCTGAAAATTCTAACTCTGCTGTTGTCTAATGATTCTGAGCACAGATCTGATAACCCTAATAATAATTTTGCTTATAGTAATTGACTTAAAATATTGTGTCATGTTATATTTAAAGTATTTATGCAATCACATGTTGTGTAAATCACCTGTAGTTTATTTAATAAATTATCATTAAGCAAACCAAAGAGAGAATGGGCCCACATGCACATTATATGGAATAAGCACACTTGAAAAATGTATTCTTTGTTAAGTTTAGATAAAACAAATTACATTATCATACGATATGATAGAACTACACTGAATGGCTTATATTCACCAGGAATAATACTTTAATTATCCAACCGTGTGGACAGGGGCCTCTGAAGAATGTGTGCATCTTGGTATCAAAGTGCAAGTGTTGCCTTTTAAGTACTTTCATAACTTATCAACCATATTTTAATCTATTTTTTCCTTGAACCCATGCATCCATGTGAGTAGTCTATACTTCATTCTATTATGTGAACCCAAAATATTGAATTGAATGATCTCCAGTTCTTCATTCTCTGATCAGAAGTAATGAATCACAAATACAGGCAGTCCTCAGTTTAGGATTATTCATTCAATGAACATTTGAACGTATGGTAGCATTGAACAAAGGGTCTAGTCCCCAGAGTTATGGCCATCGTAGCAATCATGTGATCAAAATTCACTTTAGGGGAGCTTCAACTCCTCACCACCCGCCTATCTCCCCCTATGCCCTTTGGTCCCCTGCCATCCTAGTTCTACTTTGCCATCTTATTGTTCCTGCTGCTGACCAAGCATGCCAGCCCTTGCCCATGCATGTGCTGGTCACACATTTTCTTCTCCAGGTCATGCATGCAATTTCCTCATGAGGAAGGTGAGCCTCATGTGGCCAGAATCTGCCTAGTAAAGGCTGGGCACACTTCAGTCAGCAGCAGGTGGAACAAAATGCAGGCCAGATGGAGTGCAGGGTGACTGGCTAGGATGGCTGTGGCTTTGGCTAGCACTCTTGCAACTGGATTTCATGCTGCAAAGGGCTTCATTCTAAGTTGTAGCTCAGGGCTTCTTGCAACCTCAGAGCTGTGGTGTACCTTAAGCCCCTTTACTTCACACTGTTAGGCTGGACTGAGACTGGGTTTTGTGCTGCAGCTTAGGGGCATTTTGCAGAGCAGCAGTGTGTCAAGCACACTCAGCTGTGTGCACTGGAGCTGTTTGCTGTCCCACAAGGCAGGATGCAGGGCTGTCCCAAGGGCAGAGATGGGGAATAGATGGAGGGAGGGGGAAGAATTGAAGAGAAGGTAGTCCTTTACTTTACCAAGGCTCATGGCTGGGAGAGACAGAGCCTCAAATGGCTTGGTTTGAAGTGGTGGGTCTCAACTAAATTGGTGGAATTTAGTTAATGCCAATGTTGGAATTGTTGTTACTAAGCAATGCAGTCATGTGATGTCTTGCTTTACAATTCCATTATTTAGAAATGGTAATTCAAGTGTTAATTGTGATAAGTCGAAGACTACCTATAGTTCAAGTGATGGAGACATTCATCTGTTTATAATGTAGTACTGTTATAAGGCAATAAGATACCCTGATGATCTGTGAACAGGGGCTGGTTCTCTAAATAATGCCATTAAAGAACTCCTGTTTCTGATTTATCTTGGTAGGTTCCCCTATTATCTTCTTGGTTGTAAATGATTAAGGGATACTAGTAACATAGGCTTCATTTCATATGCTTTAACCGCTGGTAATTAAATTCAGTATTTCTAAGGTTCAGATGTCTGTTACTGCTTTCACTTGATTAAATAAAGAATTAATTATACACTTTCATTGTTTTCTGATTATTGACAGAAAATTTTATTTACTTGTACATATACTACCGGGTTTGATTTTTGCAGTATTTATTGCTTGTATCATATCTATCCAGAATTCATTTTTAAGCAGTATTTTTAGAAAATATTCTGCCAGCTTTAGAGTATCTGAGAATTCTTCATCAGGGAAAACTAAAGGCCCCACATTTTTGTGAGCCAATAGGCCCATCAGAAAGCACTTGTGGCTAATTATATACATTGATTACCCTGGTAACTGCAGTTAATTATAAAGTATCTAGTTATCAGTTTACTTTTGTTATATTTTCCTGGAAATATAAGTACACTCCCAAACAAAATTTTAATCTAGCTATCTTTCAGTTTTTTAAAATATAGTTGAAATTGTATTGTAATTGGTATTATTGAGTTTATGGATGATACTAAACTACTCAATATTGCAAAAATCAAATGGTTATGAGGAGTTGTAGAAAGATCTTTTTAAGCTGGAAGAAAGGTCAAAAGACAAATATGGTCCAATTTAAATAAATGCAACATTAGGCATATTGGGTCATTAGATACAACAAACACTGATGGGGCTTGAATTGTCCAATAAACCAGTAAAAAGATCTTGGGGAATAGTGGACAGTGAAGATGTAAACTGGGTAGGGGCATGGCAGTTGTGAAAAGGCAAATTTAATTCTAGGGGATATTTAAAATGTCATCTTTGTAATATAAAAATAGGTCTTTTTCCTACATTTGAACAATATAAATAGACTTGGAAAAACACAGAACAAAGCAGTAAAAATAATCAGAGGGCTCAGCCTTTTTTCTTCCGTAAGAAAAGGACATTTGAGATTCTTGCTTGGAAAAATAGGTGATTGAGGGGATATATCACTGAGGTACATAAAATCATTTGTGTTGTGAAGAAAAAAGTTGGGTGAAAATTTTCTATCATCCCTTAAAACATTAGAACAAGAGTTCACCTGAAGTTAGAAGGAAATTTAGAATAAATACAAAAAGCACTTTGTTACACAGAACATAATTAACCTGTGGAGTTCATTACAAGGTGTAGTGATAATCACTAATTAGGGGGATTAGATAGCTTTATGGTACAATAGGGTTATTGGTCTTGAATATCTATTATAGTGTCTGGATCTGGGGCAGCATGTCTCCAAATACCAATGACAGATGAAATAATGATGTCTTTATCCACTTGTGAATATCCCAGTGGCATTGGATTGGTCACTGTAAGAAACAAAAGGAGAGACTAAGACGAGCCTTAATCCAGCAGGCCTATCTATATGTTTAGTTAGCCGGATATCTATTTCTAATTTTTAAAATGGAAATAATTTCTCAAAAATAAAAGTCATGTACAGTGGGAACCTTGGCTAGTATCCAGAGAAGTCACTACAGGTGCCTTGCCTAAGGATTGGAATTGGGGTTGGATTTTCCATCACTAAGCAAGGTAGTCTTAAAGTGTGACATTATATGTCCACACTACTTAGCAACAGCAGACCTGGAAATCCCTGGTTACTGTTGTTAAGTGAAAACTGCACATATCATTAAGTGATGACCTCATATGATCACAACTTCTGACTCTCTGCCAACTTCCCCTTGACTTTGCTTAACTGAAGCTAGCAGAGAACATTGATTGATAAACTGGCAGGGAATGCTGCAAATCACAATTATGTGATCGAGGAACATTGTTGTAGTTAGAAATCTGATGTAAGGGATGGTGGCTATAGAGGGGGAGGTGGTGTGATGGACTATAGTGAAGTGGCAGTTTCCCATGAAGGAAGCACATTCCAAGGAGGATGGGAGGATGGGATGATAAAATGCAATACAGTCTTTTATCACACCTAGAGCTGGATTGGATACAGAGGAAGAGAGTTAGGGTAGCCACTCCTAGAATCTCCCAGGATATATTGTTTAGGATGAGAGTAGTGTTGGTTTAGTCTAGCAAGAATCTGTCTACTGACAGACGTGAGCAAATGAAGAACTGAACTTTAGCTGAATTTTCTATGTCATACTTGGGCTGGACTAGCCCAAAAACAATTACCACTTTTCCGGCAGTGTTGCAAATTTGAACACTGAACAAATGGTTATTAAATGAGCACCACTTGTACACTGGGATCCAAGAAACAGGATGGTGAATTGTCTGGAATTCTACAGGTTTGAGAGTGATATAGTGCACAGTGCTTTGTATATGAAAAGAAAGGCTGTTTTGAGGTCTACAAGAGTCTACACATAGAACCTGTCTATAATCCATTAAGACAGTTGTATTTTTCCCAGATTGCACAGCATCTGGAGGAAACTAAACTTCTCCTAAGTTGGACTTGATTTCTATGATGACAGAGATACACATGTAGTTGATACAGAATATATTCCAAAATAATTGAATATTTTAACAGCCTTTCCTGTTTTTGTCTTGGCAATGTTCACAGCTTCTCTATTAGAATTTAATTAGCGTTTGATCGAAAAATGAGAGATTTATGAAATTTATATTCTGCGGTGATGCTGTTTTCGAAGAAATGTTTTTCACATTATTTAATATACCTGAATCAGTTTATATTCATTTGTGTGTGTGTATGTATCAGAATATATTCTAATTAACTAGTATGTAAATAAGAAAGAAATTTTCTTTGTAGAATAAAATCTTAGTAAGTATTGGGCATTACTCCTTTAACATTATTATTTGTATCTATTGCTATGATTGTTTTGTTTGTTTTTGACTTGGTATGATATACAGTATATGCTTGGCATTGTGAATTGGAAATCCTGAGTTATTGCTTAGCATCATGTATGAATGCCACCAGTTGAGTTTTTTCTAAAAAAATGTTATATTGTTTAGTGTGATAGGAAAATTCAGGAATAGAATTGGGTGGGAGAGTGGGAGGGGTTGTATAGTGCTTTACAAACCTCAACTTGATGGGTTAAGACTGTGTTAAATCCAAAACAAACAATAGAGTGACGTCTGAAGCCAATCCTACATCCAAACTACATAGGTATGCGGTGTTGGAAAGCAGGACTATGTTTTATATTTGAGCTATAATTGTAGTTTGACTTAGCATATTATACAAAAGCAGATAATTGTGATTTTATTCAATAGATTTAATTAAAGAAACCATGGCTTAGCACAGCAAGAATTAGACCAAGGTATCTTGACAGATGGACAGTTTATAGATATGAAATTATAATATGGAATTCATTGGAAGCTTATTGATAAACTGTTTCTTCTTATAGGGGATGTTACCATGACTGTTTTCATGGCAGTCATTGTAATTTCATTAGGATATTCTCCCTAGTCTTGTACATGTGAGGCTCCAGTCTCATATGAAGCAAACAACTTTTTATTCAGGATAATTTACAATCAGTGTCTGTTCTACTTTACAAGAGATATTTTGCATGATTTGTGCATCTCAGAATTATAAATGGAGCATTTTGCCCTGATGCTAGAGTGTATATACATAATTTCTCTTCTATAAATCATTTAAATCCCAAAAAAAGATATTTGATTTAAAATAACACTTTGCTGTTATACTTGGCATGATTCATTGACATAGGAGAATTACAGTATCATTAGTGTCTTTTATGGTAAAATCGGAATATGAGTTAACTAGGTGTTTAATGTGGAATTGCAGATTATTAGTGTAAAGTAATTTCAGTCAATCCAGACAAGTCACTGTACCATCTGCAAGAATGAAAAAAGAATCCATTTTTGGCCTTTATTTGAATAAAATGCATTAAAGAGGAGCAGACAAGGATCCCACAGTAAAAAACTATTTTATATGCACTGTGGGCAGCAACTCACAAAGAGTCAGGCTTTAAATCAGGAGGAGGCAGGAGACCAATATCCAGAACCATACTCAAAGCATTAGGCCAAAGGCAATAAATCTTACAGCAGGAAGGAAGTAGTAAGAAGGAAGGAATGCTCACAAATACCTCAGGAGATGCAACAGGCAAGCCTAAGAAGGGTGACACTAAACAACTCAGATCCTTTACATTACTGCTCAGAGTAGGGGAAACCAGCAGAAAGAGTCCCAGGTTGTGGTAAAAGGTGGCAAATCCAATATTGCTAAAATCAGGTGAACTGGAATTCATGGTTGGAATATAATACTGAAGTATATAGGGTTGTTTTTTTAAAAAGAAACTGAAATGAATGTAATCTAATAAATATTCTACATTTCAAGAGATCTGACTTCAGTAAGGTAATTAGATAGTAGGAAGGATTCAGTATCTTGAAATCCTGAAGGGGAAATAGTGTGTGTGTGGGGAATGAGATAATTTATTTGTTTTTTATTTTATTTGTTTGTAAAACATGTACAAGATAACAGGTATAAGTATAAACATAAACATGAACAAAGGAAGTATATATGGATAAATGGAGACAGTAAGACAGGGATGGTAGGCATGCTGGTGCGCTTATGCATGCCCCCTTTACAGACCACTTAGGAATGGGGTGAGGTCCACAGTGGACAGTTTGAGTTTGAAGCTGTGAGGGTTTGAGTATGTAACAACGGAGTCGGGTAGAATATTGCAGGCATTGATCACTCTGTTGCTGAAGTCATATTTATTGCAATCGAGTTTAGAGCAGTTCACCCTGAGTTTGTATCTATTGTTTGCTTGTGTATTATTGCGGTTAAAGCTGAAGAAGTCATTGACAGGTAGGACATTGTAGGAGACAATTTTATGTACTATGCTTAGATTGGACCGCAGGCGGCGCAGTTCCAGATTGTCTAAGCCCAGAAATTCTAGCCTGGTGGTGGAAGGTATTCTGTTGTGGGTTGAGGAGTGAATTACTCTGCTTGTGAAATGCCTCTGGACCTGCTCAATTGTCTGCTCAAATGTCTGATATACAGTATGGATTCCAGACAGATGAGCTGTATTCAAGGATTAGTCTGGCAAAGGTTTGTATGCCCTAGTTAGAAGTACAACGTTACCGGAGAAGAAGCTTTGCAAAATTAGATTAACAACTCTTAATGTTTTTTGGCAATGCTGTACAGTGAGCTCTGGGGCTTAGATCGTTTGAGATGAGTACTCCTAGGTCCTTGACTATATGGGAGTCATCAATGAGATCACTTCCGTCTAATTTATATTTGGTGTTCTGGTTATTTTTTCCTATGTGTAGGACAGAGCATTTATTTGGTGAGATTTAGATATAACTTTATAGCACTCAGATACCCTTTGCTAGAATATCTAGAAATAACTAACTTTGCAGGTATTGGTTTGATCACTATTTCTCTGCAATTGGGGAAAGAACCTAAACTTGAATCTTGAAAAATGGAAGCTAATTTTCATTCTCTGTTACAAACTTTGCTATCTCCAGCAATATGTTTTTCAGTCCCACGTATCTCTGCTCATGCACTGCCTATATTTATCATCTTTATTATCATTTGATACTGTATATTGCCATCTCATGCATACTAACAGGGAAAGGGGGAGAAAATCATAGGTTTAGTGAATGGAATGTGCATTGCTTCCTGTAGTTTTCTTCTCTTCGTTCCGTAAGAGTTTATAAATATACAGAACAGAACAGATAAATGCTTCCTTGGTGTCTTGATGGAAAATCCCAATAGTGATAACTCCTGTAATTACAAAATATTTTGAAAGTAAAAGTGTATTTCTAGTTATACCCCCCCATCCCTCTCTCTCTCTCTCTCTCTGTGCTATAAGGTTCTTTGCTGCTCCATTTTTAAACATTTTCTTTTAACAATTGGAGAATAACTTTTAATGTCTGTAGATAGAGCTGAGCACACCCTAAAGACAGTGTAAATGAAGAAGAATAAACCTGTTTGGTCTCAACAACTGAAGGGAACAGATTTTTATTTTGTTTCATTTCGTTTTGCTTTTCCCCCCACATAGCATTCAAAAACTATCCTTATCCCTTTACCACATCATCATTCCATTCAATGTATTTATCCAGTCATGGTAAAGAGTTATTCCAGCCCTATAACTGGTTCTTCCTTATTTCGTTGTTATGAAATAGGCTGTCATTATTCTCACTGCCTACTGGGAAAATTGAGGCTGAGATAGTTGGGAGGAAAAAAACCATGCAGTGAAAAGCAAGGATTTGAAATAAACATTCTGACCTGGAACTTAGCACAGTAGCTTGCAGGCAAGGCCAGAATATAATTTTCTTAAAGACTTTGGAAGATTTACTGTTCTGCTTCTTGTACAATAAATGCAGTTAAACACATTGCAACGGGTGCAATAAGCTGGAAGCCAAACCTAACCAACGTATTCCAAAAGTACTTTCCGAACAGAAGTATTTATAATCAAAATGTCGTTCTTTCATGAGAATACAAACACTGTAACACCACCACAAAGGACTGTGTGGGGAAAATACTATGCATTGTATTTTGTGATTCATTTTCTTTCTATTTTTACCTTAATTCTGTCTAATTACTGTATTGTGATCGAAGTCTGCAATCTTAAATTAAGTATCAACTAAACTTTTGAAGTACCCTACAAATGCAAGATAATGATGAAATTTAAATTACTACAAGTTATTGTGTAATGTCTACACAGTGGCAAAGCAAACCTTTAGGTTTTCTATTCCCATCTCATTAAGGCTTTGTTTCTCTCTTTGAAACCTGAAGAAGAACACAATTCTAAAGGATCAGAATGATGCAGAAAATATAAAGCACTTTTTGGCTGAAATCTGACATATGCAGAATACCCAAAAAACATGAGTGTGGACCCTAGATTACCTTAAAATGCTGTAAAGTATTTAAAACATGAGCAATCTTAAAATCATAAATGCGTAGAATAACATTTCATTTTTGTCCTGGCCCAACTGACTTTTGGCCTAGCTTTGCCTAATTTGGGAGTATGCTCCTAGCAGAGCACCCAAAACTGAATGTAGAGACCCTAAAAATTGCACATCTCTGGCCTAAACGGATTCCAAATGGTTCTAGCATCAAATTATTGCTGTAGAAAAAGTTAACTAAACAGGAATAAGAGAAGGAATATTACTTTTCATTTGGAAGAAGAGAACTATGAAGGTGGAACTATTTGGAAGAGAAACAGTATAGCATATGATTTATCAAAAGTTGCACATATTTAGTTGATAAATATTTTGGACAAGAAAATTGAGATTTGCATTGCTACTGCTATGGGTGGCAGATTGTGTATTTAAATTTTGACTTTTTGTATAAAACATAGAGGAATGTTGTGACAACAAGCAAATGAATACCAAATATGGAATCTTTATCACTTATCTTTGTCCTTCTTTCACATTTTCTTTCCTTCTGTTCAGTTGTGTCTGATTCTCGGCGATTGCCTGGACAAGTCCCTGCTGTTTTCTTGGCAAAGTTTTTCAGCAATGGTTTGGCAAAGCATCCTTCCTGGGGCTGAGAGAAAGTGAATGGCTCAAGGTCACTCAGCTGGCTTTGTGCATAAGTTGGGACTGGAACACAAAGTCTCCAGGTTTGTATCCTGATGCCTTAACCATAACATCAAAGTTAATTAGTTAATTAAATATAGGAAGTTAAGTGGAAACAAACTGTGGGAAAAATCTTATTCCTCTACATCAGTGTTTCTCAGTCTTCACCACTTTAAGACATGGGGACTTCAACTTTCAGAATTCTGGCAATTGAAGCCCACTCATCTTAAAGAGGCAAAGCTTGAGAAACACCAATTTACCTTAAGGACTGATTTTGTTCTTAAAATCATGCCTCCATGTTTTCTTTGTGTTTGGGGATAATCCCAGTTTAAAATATGTGGATTTATCTGTCAGATTCAAATTTTAAACTTCAGCCACAATCCCCTTCATTAACATTGTATCTTGAAGCAGATTGTTCTATCACAAATGTGAGCGGAAAAGTAGGTATGTTTAGGATCAAATTTCCTACCAAACATATTGCCTCTCAGTGTGATTAAACACTCCTTTTTAATTGGATTAATAAATAGCAATATCATAAAGAAACACTTTTCTGTTTATTGTAACTAAAGGGTGTAAAATAGTTTGCAGACCCACATAAAAGAATTTGCGGTCTCACATTCATGTCTGCATGATAACATCTCCAAGGGGACCAAGATGAGTATGACAAATGAAAGGGTTGTGGTAGAGTTAAGGGCTGTTAGTGAACTCGTCTCTCAAGACACATGTTATCAGAGATCCAGGGAGCACATTAGAGGTTGCACACAGGTAGGGTGTGCATTCGATCTCCTTGCAACATCTTGGTATCTTTCAACATTCCTATCTATGGCCAGAAGGGACTTCATCTTAGCTAAATAAAACCAAGTTCCTATATCCTTACTTGTGCATAGACACATACCATACATCTCCCTCCAGGTGTTAATTAATTTAGACAGGATGTTGACCTTCAGTTACTGTTATGCTTCTTTTGCATACATGTCATGTTAAGGTTTCTACTATTTGCCTTTAATTTCTTTACTGTTTATTTTTGTCTCTCTTACAAAGCATGCATCCACTTTATCTGCCATCCAAGGATCTCATTTCATACAGCTGATGAAATGGATTCTAGCCAGTAGAATTAGGTTACAATAAATTTATGAGCTACGACAGTGTCCCCAATTCTTGTGGCCACACATGAACAGGGAACCGCTTCTTAAGGTCTGTCCCTGTTCACTCTGGTGTGACCACATCGGCTCCAGGTAAGACTGAGCTCGCAGACACCCTTGTTGAAGCTGATGGGTCAAGCTACACTGAGCGATCTGCATGAGAGCCATCAGTGTCATCATCAGTGTCATCAGTGCCTTGATCATATTCAGTGCCGTCGCTTCATTCCAACTGAATCAGGAGACATTGTGCAGGTGCCAGGCAGTTGCCTGGATGCCGAAAAGGGGTGGATGAAGAGCAATCAGCTCAGGCTGAATTTCAACAAGCGCGACATTCAAGTTGCCAGTTTCGACAAGATTTCATCTGATACCTTAAGGATTTTTAATACTATGTCAGGAGTGAGCAATAAATAATATTGATTGATTGACTGATTTCCCTTCCAAAAGATGCATGAGCACGACAGGGATCCAGCGTTGTCAGCAAAGCTTCCTTTCTTTTTTTCACTGGAGAAAGAGGGGGTAGTGAAAAACAGTTGCTTGAAATCTAGCGGAGGTTCGAGTCGACACTTTTATGCCTATTTCCATGAAAAATGCCAATCTATCTTCAAATTGCCCAGAGATGATGAGGATGCTAATAATAACATCAACAATAATAACAATAATAAAATATTGCAAAAATATTGCTTATGCCTATTGAAGAATGCATACCAGTCATAGTGGAATCAAAGATTACACATTTTTTTACTTGTACTTCCACACAAACCTATACTGTATTTCATCACTAATTTTTCATACTATTTTCTTTTTCATTATGGGAAAACTGCACCCCATGGTCTGGACTCTATGCTCCTCTCAATGCACCCCAGATTGCATTTGCCTTTTGAGAAGCTGCTGCATAGTATTGTCTCATATTTAACTTGTGGATAACAAAGACACACAAGCTCACTTTTATAGGTGCTACTGCCAAGCTTGTTCTCTCCCATCATGTACCTGATCCTTAATTTTTTCCTATTTAGAGATATAACTTGACATACTGTATCTCACAGTTAAGTCCTTTTCTGCCCACTGCTAACGCCTGTATTCCTTTTTTTAAAACCTTCCCTCTCTTTTTTGGATTCAGCTAACTGTAAATATATCTTTTTTGAAGTTGAATATAATGAGTTGCCCTGAAGGCTTTGACAGTATATTTTCCTGGTCCTTTAGGCAAGGAAACTCTGTAGGTAAAGGAGGTCAGTAAAAGTAACTTGGCGTGATTTGTTTGCAAAAAACCCTATTTCTGGTTAATGGTGGCATGTCTGTCCAAGTGCTCACTTCTTTCACTGCTGCCATGTATGAAGAAGACCATGCCAGTGCAGACCTCAGATTGACAGGTCTTGGTTTTCTTGGCCAACTCCCTATGCCAAGCTTCCAGGAAACCTACCCTGATTGTTTGTTCTGGTTGCCAGGTCCCAGAAGTAGCCTGGACTGAAGACGAAGAAGAAAAACCATAGCCAAGCAAGTGCCCTCATTCTATACCTGTCCATTTGACTGCTTTTACTCAGAGGGGAAAACTTCACATTTCTCCTTACTACGTTTTGTTCTGTCATTTTCAAACTTTCTATCTTAATGTATCAGACTATTTTAAATTTGATCTCTTGAGTATTAGTTATCCCACACCATTTTGTGTCATTGGCAAATTTAATTAAGCATTCCCTCCGCTTCCTCATGTAAGATATTAATCAAAATGTTGAATACAGGGCCCAGGACTGAGTCTTACAGCATCCACTTGATACTTCCCTCTAATTTGATGAGGAACCACTGATGAAGGCTCTTTTCTTCAATGTTCAAGCTAGCTATACAGCCACTTAATTGCCAAGCCATCCAACTCAAACTAAACTACTTTGCTAATCACAATGTTTGTCGCACATAAAGGGTGATTTTAGTGGGAACTTGCTACATGTGAGGAAAGCTTTCATAGAGGTCCTATTCATATGAATTACAACATTTTTTTCTTCTGTAAACTTAATTGCCACACTACAGTGAGCATGAGAAAGGAGGGGAGAAGTGTGTTTGTCTGGTGGTGGTGGTGGGGAGGAACAAGATCCTAAAACAATGTGAGCTGCATCTGGCTCATACGCCAATAACTCCCCCGTCACAGTTGCCTTTTCTTTGAAAGACCCAGCTGTTTTTGGAGAGTGAGTGTGTGTGTGCATTCATGTGCATGGTGTGTTTTTTGGTTTTGTATCATGAGGGTTACAAAAGGTTACATACCTCGCAAAGCTTTTATGAAGGTAAGCCAAGTTAAGGCTATCAAGGCACTTGCATTCTGAAAGTACCACTGGTGTGAAAGAATAAAATACATTCATGACACATTGTATGTAGGATGTTTTATGTACTGAAACTTTTTATGTTACCATCTTATTTTCTGATTATGCATTCTGCTTTTAGAGAAAACAGAATACAGATCTTCTAATCCAACCCCTTGCCCAGTCAGGAGATCCTTACCATGCTGGACAAATGGCTGTCTAATCTCTTTAAAAATGTCCAGTGTTGGAGCACCCACAACTCCTGAGGGCAAGCTAGTCCACTGATTATTTGTTCTGATTGTCAGGGACTTTCTCCTTAATTCTAGGTTGGATCGCTCTTTGATACGTTTCCTTCCGTCACTTCTTGTCCTGCCCTTACCTGCTTTGCAGAATAGGCTGTCCTACTGTTCTCTGTGACAGCCTCTCAGATATTGGAAGATTGCTATCATGTCACTCCTAGTCCTTCCTTTGTTAGACTAGACATACCCAGTTCAGACATATTCATCATATGTCTTAGCCTCCAGCCCCCTAATCCTCTTTGTTGCTCTTCTCTGCACTCTTTCTAGAGTCTCAACATCTTTTTTTATATCATAGTGACTGGAACTGGCGGCAATATTCCAAATGTAGTCTTACCAAGGCAGTATATAGTGGTACT
>JANHFQ010006066.1:75103-88411 GCA_032468035.1 Aparallactus werneri | reverse complement strand
ACGTCCATCTGATCCCTTGGACCGAACCTCAGATGGAGGGACTCACATCCACCTATCTGAACGACGGTGACCTCCCATGGCATTAACGATATGGAGAACAGGTTTGAAAATCGGAAGAGTATGAATAATAAAACATCAATGAAAGCCAGGCACTGGATACATAATGGAACTGGTAAATTCCATATTTCCCCTGTTTAATTCCTGCATCTATAAAATGTCACTTTATATTAATTAGCATTGTTGGAACTATTATGCATTTGAGACAGTTAAGATAGAAACCCAATAAAGTGAAATCAGTTGCATTAATCATTGGAGAGAAGAGCTTATAAAATGTAATTTGTGGTCCTGGTACCATGTTTATATTGTTATCTCCTCTCTCCCTTTTATATCTGTGTTAGTAGAGAATTGTGAATAGTTTCTTTCCTCTTAAAATATTTTTTTAGCATTTCTTATACTCACTTATGATAATGAGTGATAAGAACATGAATTTCTTATTCAATTTAGTGACCACTGAAAATACACTCTAATTTATTAGGAATAACAATATACTATTCTGATTCTTCATTGATATTTTAAATACTCTGATGCCACAAATGGTGGCCTGTCAATTTTACAAATGTATTTTATTGTGCAACTGCAACTCATATAATGTTAGGGTTGATATTGGCATATCCATTTGCAATTGAATTTGTGAATAATTGACATTGGGTGAACAAACTCTGGCGATCAGAAAAGTACAACTATCAGTTTTGCTGTGAGTGACTGAAATAAGCAAGATGTATTTATTTCATGTCCTAATCTTAAAAGATCTTATAAATCTTATAAATAATTTGTGTTTTACACCTACTGTTGTTAATGTCATTCAGTGTGGAAAATTATTAAAACAACAAAAACAATTTTCTTTTGGATTTCAGATTAATAATTTGTTATTTATTGAAATTTATTAATTATTACCTTTAAAATTCTGATACTTACTTAAATGAACTTTGTACAGGTAGTCTTCAACTTACAACCACAACTGAGCCCAAAATTTCTGTTACTAAGTGAGAAATTTGTTAAGTGAGTTTTGCTCCATTTTACGACTTTCCATATTTGTTAAATTAATCATTGCAGTTATTAAATTAGTAACACTAATTAGTAACATTAGTAACTAAATTTAAGTGAACCTGGCTTTCCCATTGACTTCACTTGTCAGAAGGTTGCAAAAGATGATCGCCTGGTCCCGGGACACTGCAACTGTCACAAATGTGAGTCAGTTATCAAATATCCAGATGTACAGTAAGTCACGTGACCATGGAGATACCCCAACAGTCATAAGCATGAAAAAATGGTCATAAGTCACTTTTTGCAGTGCCATTGTAACGTGGCCCAGCGCAACAAGAAAGATCTTTTGCAAAAGGTTATCAGGAGGTCACGTGGGTCAGAACAAACATAAACACTCAAAGAATTTACGTACTTCAGGCGGCAAGGGTTGTGTCGCTCACCCACACACTCTTCATCTGCAACAGAAGCAGCCCAATGGCCAGGCTTGCCAGAGTGGACGATGACAGGCTTTTTCAGGTGGTTGGCTACCAGTAGCTGGAGTGACCGTTACAGGTAGGTAAGAGTGCGCGAGTCACATTGGGCGAGTGGGTCTCTCTTTTCGGCTGTGAAAGTGGCCCGTTGGCTAGGCAAGGCACGTGGGGTGGGTGGGTTGCTCCTTTTGGCCGTAAAAGAAGTGACCCAGTGAGCAGGTGAGGTGTGTGGGGCAAGTGGGGCAAGTCCCCCCCCTACCCTTTTCCCCCTTGTCACCTTACTTCGTACCGTATTTTCCGCACTGCAAGCAACGTGAGAAACTGGATGCACATGCACTTAAATAGAGCTAAATTTTAGAGGCAGGGCTTAATTATACCATATGCGCACAAAACAGTTGGGCCTTCTTTTTGGTGCAGGTTGTATTGTTGGAGAAACACGGTAACTGTCAAGAAATTTCTCCTTGTTTCTAGGTTGTTTCTCTCCTTGATTCGTTTCCATCCATTGCTTCTTGTTCTGCCTTCAGGTGCTTTGGAGAATAGACTGATCCCCCTCTTCTTTGTGGCAGCTCCTTAGATATTGGAGCATTGATATTATGTCAACTGAGTCCTTGTTTTCATTACACTAGACATACACAATTCCTGCAATCTTTCTTCATGTGCTTTAATCATAGGAAGCCAATATCTTTTTGTCTGTAAGCTTACTTTTATGGAGCATATTTAGAATTTTTATTTTGTTTTCTATAACTCTGAGACTTTGTTAACAATACATTTAAATTATAAATATTTTCTTTTAATTGTTTGCTTTCATTAATATATATTTAAAAATTTAGGTTTAAAAATTTTCATAGCCTATTTTCATTGAGCTGAAACAATTAACACATTTTCCTTAGAAATACCACTTCAAATAATGCAAATCTGAATAATGTGGCTGTTTCATGGGATTTATTAACTTCATTAATTGAGAAACACCAGTATTTGAAAGTAGCATAGAAGATATTTTGCCAGAATGATTGGTCTAAACAAGGAATCAACTCTTCCAATGGTTATTTTAAAGATGTTGATAGATTTGCATGTTGAATATAATTTATCTGTAACTTTTGCCTCTGTGTATACAACTGAAATGTGTACTAATTAAACAGTATGACCTCAAGACTCTAGCAGTCTGCAAAATACCTGTAATTTTAGGATTCCTAGGAGATGCAGTGATTGAATGGGACCAATAGTTTTGTTTTATAAGGTTTAAAAATAAAATCAGGGTTAGTATTAACCTTGTTAATAATAGCCAAGAATTGATAATATATTGCAAAAAAAAGAATTTTGACATATTGAAGCCAGTTTGTATTATGTGTGTATTTAAGACATACAGTAGAACCTCTGGTCATGACCATAATTCATTTCATAACTTTGGTCGCAACCCGATTTGGCCGTGACCTGAAACTGGCTCCCACATTGACTTTGCTTGTCAGAAGTTCACAGAAGGGATCACATGACCCCAGACATTGCAACTGTCATAAATATGAGTCAGTTTCCAAGCATCTGAATTTTGACCACATGATGGGGATGCTGCAATGGTCGTAACTATGAAAAACAGTTGTAAGACATTTTTTCAGCAATGTAACTTTGAACGGTCACTGAATGAACTGTTGTAAGTCAAGGACTACTTGTAAATACTTGGAAGAAAACAAAAGGTACTTCAGTCATTGTTCCAAAAACTAATTTTAAAGAAGGTATTTGACTCATGACAGAAGTTAACCAGTTATAGCAGGGGTGTCGAAGTGGTGGCCCATGGGCGAGGTGCACAGGCCACACCCACCCCAGTTCCATGTCACACTAAGTCATGTGATGGCAATATGACACCGTGAGTTTGACACCCGTGAATTAAAGCAACATGAGCTTATCTGTCTAAAATACCAGCTTGAAAATGGTTTTGCATAATATCATTTGGCATTAAAAAGCAACTTACCAAATTTTATAGTGACTTCATATTATTGTCAATATTGTGTTCTTGACAATAGTATGAAAGTGTTTCTCCTTCTGTAATGTATTTGCAAAATTTGGAAGTTCAGAACATAATATTACAGAAAACTCCAAAATGTTTTCCCCCATCTGTACTATGCTGAATGTCCTTGGAAATGGATCAAGGTCTCCTAGAAACAGTTCTCCAGAGTACTACCTTATCTAACTTACAGTTATAGATTTTAGTGGGCTACCATTTAAGTACTAACTATGCTGAAATTGTGTTTAAATTTTTGAGATCAGCGGAAGAAGGCTATGTGCTTCTGCCTATCTGGGCCTACCTTATTTTATCCTGAATTTTTTGCAATTTCGAATGGAGGCAAATATACGGTACATTTCTCAGTATATTGTAGTTGATGCTTGGCTGTTGGTAAAGAATCCAAATAAGTCTCAGTAAATTATTACTTGTATGATGTAATTTACAGCATGGCTTTTAAAAATCATGTGTCAGAGACCAAGGTATTGTATATGAAGGAAAAATGTAGTGAGTGATTTATGCATATTAGGACTGATGCTGGTGTAAAAGGCACTGTTCAGAATTCCACTTAGTGCTTCTCCATCATTTTTCTTAATATGCAAAATCTGGTATTTTTTCTCTTTTTCAGATGGTCTCTTTCTATACTGACGGGATGGAATTAGGTACAACTTTCAAGGGTAGAAAAATACAGAAAGATATAAAAAATAGCATTGGTGTGAACTGGGCTTATTTAAATTTCATTTTAACTTCTGACATTAATTTCTTTGCTTTTCATCCTTTTTCTGTTCTTATTGTAATTTTGTTTAGTTTAGCATAACACACATACATACACAAACACACAGAACACCTGTTGTAGTATTCATTTTTTTATTCCCCAAAAAGAATTGGATTTTAACATTATTGTCTCTTTGGGGAATGCTTAAAGAAAGCTATGCAGAGCTGCATGCTTCAGGCTATCTCTCCAAGTTGGTTTAAAAAAAGAAATTTAATTAAAATCCTATCACAAAGTACTGTGTAGCAATGCTTCTAATTCATCAGAGGTCAGTGTGGAATGTGAATGACAGTTCCTATCAGATGCCTATTTAGCTTATTGTATTTAAGGGGTAGATTGTTGTATAGACACTGTGTTGTAATGAGTGTCAATGTCAAATTGTCATAGACTGATTAGCAGTTTTCTTATAGGCTTGTAGACTGAACCAGAATTGAGAGATTGGTGCATGGTTGTGGAAGTAGAAAAACTCTTGTTACAAATATGTCCTGCTATCCTGTATGCCAGGGGTGTAAAACCTGTGGCGTCATGTCATCATGTGACGTATCTGACCTGCTGACCTTCCGCCGAGCTATCAAAACCTGGCTCTGCCAGCAGGCTTAGGGCAATGGATTCATCAATCGCCGGGAGATTGGAAGAAGGCCGAGCACCTAGCACCTTGTTAATTATGTTTTAATTTTTCTAGGCATTTTAAATGTTTTGTAATATGTAATTCTGTTTTCTGTTTTAATTTTGTTGTGAGCCGCCCAGAGTCCTTTGTGAGTGGGCGCCATACAAATTTAATTAATTAATAATCATCATCTCGACTTTTCTCCTTTTTTGCTAAAATGGGGGTAGGCATGGCCAGCGCATAATGCATCCGGCCCGCGGGCTGTGAGTCTGCCCCTGCTGTATGCTAAGGCAGCACTGCCTCCAACATGGTATTTTCTGAAGTTACATTATTACAGCTTTTGTAATTTCCAGCCAGAATGCATTGTGTTGGAAATAATAATATTAGAGTTAGAAATAGCAGAGTCTAGGTTGAAAATGGAACATTTCTGCCAATTTGTAAATACTATGGAATGTATAGTGCTTCTTATGTATTATAATTTAGGAAAGTATAGAATACTTGGACACATAATCGAAAATTGAAACATTCTGCAGTGCTTTAATATAATCCCTATGGATAGGCAGCAGAGAAGTTTTTTGACCAGTGATATGTTATTGAATAATGTACATCCTTAAAAATTGTGCATTGTTATCATTTTCTAGAATTACTGTATAAAATAGTGTATCTTCCTGACATTTCCTGTTAGATAAATTAGCTTTCTGAAGTCTAGCACCTTCTAAATATGCTGGACTTCATCTTCCATAATCTCTTAACCAAAAGGAGTAAGCCAGGATACCTGAGAGTTGTAGGACATGATTCAATACAACAAAAAAAGGGACCAAGTTGAACAAGGGTAGGCTAGATAGTCCCCTGTGTTGTATTTTTGTTTATTTCAACATATTGACCTGTATAGGTCTTTGATTTTTGTGATGGCTTTTAAATATTATATTTTGAAAAAAATGTTTAATAAGATTTATTGTGTTATGAGCAGAATATGTTTTTATTATAGTAAGTAAGAAGGGCATTAATGTCATGCTTTCATGGAGGTTTACTGATATATTAATGTGAAATCTTGTATATGCCTTGTCAAAGATTGACCCCCAAGGAATTTAATAGACTTGATTTGAGGTAAATTTGTATTTGGAATAACTACTTTTAATTCAGAGTACTCTGAAGCAAGTAATGGCTTGCTCCAGAGAAGGCATGTATAGAATGAAATTCTATTAAGACCAGTTCTGTTACAATGTGCATGTAATGAGGAAGTGACTCAGTTGAAAATACATCTGTAGCAATTTTGTGCTTCTCTAAAAATGATCTAAGAAGAGAGAATTTTTGTTTTATTTTTAAAGGGAGAAAGCACCATTTCAAATGTTAATTTAAAGCTGTGTTGGCAGGCCATGCTTTTCATGATTTTGTGAGAAGATAAGAGAGAGGAATTGAAGAGAATGACTGGAGAAAATGCTGACATAGCTTTTTTTTCCAAAAAGCCATTAAGAAAATGAAGATGAATGCTGTCAAAAACTATCCATAGAAGGTTTTTACTTTCTGAATAGTTTGTATTCATCGTATATACCTTTGAAGTTGTTTTTCCAAGAAGCAGACTTTTGTGCTTTGTTTATTCTCATTTTTCTTAGATAACCTGTTTATTTGAAAATACCCAAATGTGTTTATATTAGATAGAATTATGACTTGATGGTGGGTTGTGTCTCATTTCAGAAGCCAATTGATTGGTATATGTGATCACTACAGGATATAGAAGTAGCCTTCCAGACAAAAATTTCTTCCAGACAAGGTAGAAAGAGAAGCTAAATGGACCCTACCCATCCATGAGGATGTTGAACCAGTACTGGATAATTATCAAAATTTCAGTTAGAATTTTAGAAGTTCTTTGATAACCATATAAGACCCAAGAACATCAACCATGAAACCTGCAAACTTAAGCACGATTAGCATAGACTGTCATCATATATGTTGGGTTTTAAATATTTGCCAGAAATATGGGATGGAAAGCATTGTCTCTGCCAATTTAGAGAGGGACTTGCTGATGAGCTAGGCAATTAATTTGGTGAAACACATCACCCTAGATAATTTGGAAGAACATTCCAGTGTCGCCTGATGATAGGGTCATCTTTGGGGATTGGCCATAAGTTCCTTCACTCAACACTGCTGTAACCTTGAACAATCCTTGAACAAATTGTGGTAAGTTGGGAACCACCTGTACTGACTACCTGGTCTAGGTACAGATGATAGTAGGATATTGTTGACACAACTTGCAGGTATGGGGGTTGGACTTTTTATATTCCTACTTGCCTGGACTGGAGTTGAAATAATTAATTGGTTATCATTATCATAGTGATGATTCTGAACCACATGCTATTGGATGACCTCACTCGACAGTTTCATGTAGATGTTGAACAGAGAGGAGAGAGAGCAAGAGAGAGCCCCATGGAAGTCCACAAAGCAAAGGTCTAGGGAGCAGGCTCTACCCTCAAACCTACATTGACTGAAACTGGTCCCAGATAAAGGAATTGAATCAAGTGATTGTGATTCATCTCTAGTAAGTTATCTTCCCTATAGTGTATATTCTGTAGTTCTTTCATAACCAAAAATGGCATCCAGAAGTACAGAATAGTATACAGAATAACAGAGTTGGAAGGGGCCTTGCAGGTCTTGTAGTCCAACACCCTGCTCAAGCAGGATGCTCTATACCATTTATGACAAGTGGCTGTTCAGTGTCTTCTTAACTGCTTCCAGTGATGAAGTATCCACAACTTCTGAAGGCAAGCTGTCTCATTAGTTGATTATTCTCCTGTCAGAAAATTTATCCTTATTTCTAGGTTGAATCTCTCCTTGATCAGTTTCCATCCATTGTTCCTTGCCTGGGTGCTTTGGAAATTGGATTGTCTCCCTCCACTCTGTGAAAGCCTGTCAAATATTGGAACACTGCTATCATGTCACCCCTGGTCCTTCTCTTCACTGGCTCAGTTCTTGCAACTGTTCTTCATATGTTTTAGCCTTCAGGCTCCCAACTTGGGTTATTTGATAGCAGGATTTTATGCATGTACAATGCTGCCAATCTTTATTGAGCTTACAGTCAGAAAAGGCTTTTCCCTGATAGGTGTCCTGTGAAAAATACACTTTGTCATTTTTTTCTTACGTCTGATTGGGTGCTTATTCAGAAAATAAGGAGAGCATCATCAGTGGGATGCAGATTAATCATGTGTAATTTTTGGGTATGAACTGTGAGTCACTCAGGTGAATAATCTGAGAAATAAAAAGCAAAAGCAATGTACAAGCAAAAGTTTAAACATTTATATGCATACAAAACCAAATCAATTGTAAGAGGCAACTTTAAAAAATGTACAAATCCCCCCCCCAAGTTTCAGTATGTACATGTTTGTTTTCAGCTCAAAATATTTATATGATAATTTAAAGTTTAAAATATTATACATTTTGATGTTTCGTACATAGTTGCTATGTACAAAAAGCAGAACCATTAAGCATTCAATAGAAGTGTACAGAAAAAGATACCTGTATAGAGATAATCTAGATAATCTTAGGCAAATATGTCTGTTTATATTGACTCATTTATGAAATTAATATTTTATGTTGGTATCTACAAGTCACGTTCAAGCAATGTACTGCCAGTTTTTGTTATGGATATGTGATCTGATATAAGAGTTATTTATATTGTACCAATTTATTTAACTTTTGGCTTTTTCTTAGGACTTCTATAATTAAAAAAAATCCTACAGTCATAGACAATTGTTGCTGCTTTTGTAATGATTAGTCTGTGCTTCTACAATTTAGCCTTGAATCACTCAGTCATAAAGCTAGGTTGACTGTTGATTATTAACCTAGGGCAGGGATGTATCATCACGACAGTGCATCATCACGACAGTGTCACATGACATATTGGGATTTCCCCCCCTTTACTAAACTGGGCATGGGCGTGGCCAGCGCGTGATGCATCCAGCCCAGGGGTCGTGAGCTTGACAGCCCTGACCTAGGACATGCCAAATTTTTCAACTTTCAATTTCCAAACATTAGGGTGCTCAAAAGTTTTGACAATATCTTTTGGTTACTTTAATATAATTTAGATGTATTTGGTAAGTAACAACATAAATATGTTTTTTTCACATTTTGTTTGTTTCATATTGGCCTAATGAACATCTGCCCTGAGAAACAGTAATTTCCATGTAAATCCCACAATACCATGATGTATGATCTCAGTTGAGAACAAGCTAAACTGCAATCCTCTAGCCTTGCTTTATATTGATCAGCTGTCCATTGTTGCCTGGATTTAATTTCAATTTGATCATGCTGATCCAGCCTGTAACATAATTTGGGCAGTGTTCAAGATTATCAGGCTCTTACTTGGAATTAAGTGACAAGGATTTAGCATTCTGATGAGACATATTAGTAACATTCCCAAATCTACAGTCTTCCCAATTTTTGGGGTAAGAACAAGGAGCCCTCTGTCAATGCTAGTGCCATGAGTTCTTTGAAAGTGGCCTTTTTCTTGAAAATGGGAATAATCCTTGTATTTGAATGCTTGGAATATACACACACACCAAGCTTCTAGCAGTAAAGTAATCCAAATCAAATATCATTGAATCAGCCTCAAATGAAGGAAAGTGTAGAGGGAGAGCTGTTCCAGATTACCAAGGTCCATTTTATAGTTACTAGATTATCTCTTACATATTTTTCATACATTGTTTTCAGTGAAAGTACTAGCACAATTGATACTTTCTAGTGGAAATACATATCTGTTTCAAGAACAAAGGGAAATATATGTGCCCCAGGAGTAAATCTCTAATCCGGGTGACCAACCCAAATTCGATCTCACATATCTATTTACCTGATACTTAATAGAACTTACTTTTGTATAAACATATATAAGAGTCACTGTTAATATATTACGCTGAATTCATCTATACAGAAAGTTAAGCTTGATATACTCTCAATATATCTCCTCTATGAAATCTGCCCAGCTGGATTTTGTGTATGACATCAGCAAGATCTCAGGGCAGGAGGGACAGGGCAGCAGTCATTTGGGAATCTCTGTTGAATTTCACTAGTGCTAATCCACAAATTGCTGGTGTGAAATCCTGTTTTTAAAGCTGTGCTGCTGTTGCTGGAGGCCAACTCTGGGTTGGTTATGGAATTCTCCAGGCTTGAAATCTTGCGGGACTTAATTTGCAATCTCTAGGGTGGATCTTGGAAACAGCTAGAGAGTTCATGACTACCATGGTGGCCATGGGCCTATCCCACATTATCCACTGAGTGTGCCCATGGCAGTGCAACCACAGCATTACCCAGTATGGACATGTACAACTTGGTATCCTTTGTATTTTTTTTAAACTTTGTTCTACAAAGTTGCTTAGGTAGTGAAATGGGCAGTCATTCAATAAATTCAATAAATAAATGTTGGAGGAACTTTGATTTGGTTAGAGTGCTTTCAACCATGTCAGCACATTAATGGCTATAAATTGTGTGTGTAAAGTTTTTGCTCATTTGGTGTTTTTCTTTCTGGCATTTTAAAAAATGCTGAAATAATGACCTTTTTTCTTCTTTTCCCTTTTAGCATTCTATAATTATGATGCCCGGGGTCCAGATGAGCTGTCACTACAAATAGGAGATACCATGCACATACTGGAAACACATGAAGGCAAGTGGAACAAATGTTTCTTTCGTAATCATTATTCTCACAGTCATTATTATTACCAGCTACCCCTGGGGATCCAGTTTATCCCTGACCTACTGACTTTCTGTTGGGCCACCAAGACATGGCTTTGCCAATGGGCTTGGAGCCAATGAGCCCATCTGGGGGGTTTAATATTTTTAAATTGTTTTTAATGTTTTAATATTTTAATTGCTTTTAACTGTCTTGATTACTGTTGTCGCTGTTGTCTCCCAGAGTCCGTAAGGAGTTGGGCGGCATATAAATTTTAATAATAATAAATTATTAGCATTTTGGCTTAGTGTGTCTTACTTATTTTGGAAAACCACTTCTATTTTGAGACCTAATGAAATATTGAAACATTTAAATGGGCACTAAAATTAACAGTCACTATACATTAAATAGGAATGTTATAATTGATGAATAACCTTTGTAAGATGCAGATGTCTTTTTTTCTTTTTCTTTTAAAAAAACCACCCCAAGATTAATGTTTGTGTACCTTAATTTGTATGGATCTCTGGTGGTATCTGTTAAGGAGTTAGAAAGCTGATAGATGTTCTTGGTACCCTTGCAGATAATAAATAAAATCTATCTTTTAAATGCTGAAAATATAAAAGGTATTTATCCCCTAAATTACTTATACTCCTTTGTAAAAAAAACAACCTAGCAATGCTTTTACATGGTGATCAGCTATTTCAGAAATAACCTTTTATGTGCATTTTCTTCATCATAAATTAAAGCAGCAGGAATGCTTACTATTGTGAGATGTTTAATTAATGCAATGTGTACAGAGACATCTCCATTTTGTTTTCTTAGCAGCTCTGTGAAATCAGGGTGAAAGTGATCTGTCAAAGTTAAAATCTCCATTCATGAATAGGGGATTTGTACCCAGGAATTTTCAGAACAGTAAGATAGGAGAAAATCTCTCTTTCTCTTGCATCCAGCTGTGCTTGCCTACCTTTGAATGCATTATGTTTTCAGTCTCCTTGTATCTGCAAATACAATGCTGTACTTCTGTAACAATGTTATCAATTCTCCCCTACTATCCTTTCCCAGTAAGCTCTTGCTAGAATTATTTTGTTTCTCATCAATATATACATTTGCTTGCTCTTCCTTTACTCCTTTTCCTCTAACATTTTAGACATAAATGGAAGATGTTTCCACTGATACAGTACTGTGTAAGCTAGGAAAGACTGCTTACTTATAATATACATAGCAATGTGTCTTTTCAGCGGCAAATGATATGTATTCCCACTTTCATTTTCTATATGTTTTTTTTCCTAACAGTTAAGCTTCATTGTTTCAAAGCTAGATAATGAAGATAGTTGTATGCTAACTGACTGGCAGTATAAATTAGATTCTGAATGATGTTTTACATTCATCGATTCTATGTCATTCTAATGGTCTTATAGCAATAGCACTTAGACTTATATACCGCTTCACAGTGCTTTGCATGCCTCTCTAAGTGGTTTACAGAGTCAGCATATTGCCCCCAACAATCTGGGTCCTCATCTTACCAACCTCGGAACGATGGAAGGCTGGATCAATCTTATATGCATAAATGGACCTATGTAACGCTGTTTTAATTTAATTATTTATATTATTTCTAAAGTATAATAAAAGAAAAATATTTTGTGTTTTAGCTCAACTAATGACTTTGGGGACATAACACTTTTTTTGGGGGGGGAGAAGTGTGGCAGTGTTTTGACATTGCCTTATATTTTTTCAACTTCTCATTCTAGCTTATAGGCCTTAGTATTTTTTGATATATCCTATTCAGCTCATAACCTGATCTAACCTAATCTGTTTAGCTTATTGAAATTAGCCCAGATAAACTTTGTGTGAATGAACTATTTGGATTTAGAGGTCACACTTAGAATTCCCTTCCTCTCTATGTTAAGAAAGACAAGTAGACTGTGTATTAAATCTAAAAAAGCTGAATGCAGAATTCAGCTCAAATTAGGCTGTTAAAGTGGAGAAAAGTTTTTAGTTTTACAGATGCTGTCAAATATCAGCTGTTTTAAGATAGCACTGTGCAATGTCTGAACCTTTAAAGCAAAGAAGTTATTCACTATTATGAACCATGATGGGCAGTGGTTAGAATGCAGTATTTGTAGGCTCACTCTGTCTGTAGGCAGGAGTTCCATCCTGACCAGCTCAAGGTTGTCTCAGCCTTCCATCCTTCCAAACCCAGATTGTTGGGGGCTATATGCTGACTGCAAAACTGCTTAGAGAGGGTTGTAAAGCACTGTGAAGTAGTATAAAAGTCTAAGTGCTATCGCTATTCTTAAAGTCTGCTTGAGGATTTAATTTTTTGAGTGTTGTCTACAACATTAAAGTAGTATATTCTATTTTCTGAAAAAATATTACTCTTTTGGACTTTGGCTTTGGGATGGCTGTATGTATTTTGCATTATTTGCAGAATTATTCACTTCTCAAGTTAGGTGGAGCTTTAAAGTTAAATTTGCTAATCTGATAACACACTTGCAATTCATTTCTTTGCAATACATAATGTCTACATGTTTTAGCATAAAAATATCAAAGTGTAAAACATCCCCACAAAATAAATGACAAATGCATTAGTCAAGAAAAAGAAATGAGTGTTTTCTAAATAAACGTTCACTATTCATTAAACAACTTGAAGTGGCCATCCAACTAACATACAGTAACTGGGTATCATATAGCAGTAAACAGACACAATTGAAAATTTACACATTTAAAATGTAATGATATTTATTACTTCATAAGGATTTTGAATTC
>JANHFQ010006065.1:36764-56251 GCA_032468035.1 Aparallactus werneri | reverse complement strand
AGGACAGGAGGGCCTGGAGGAACATTGTCCATGGGGTCGCGATGAGTCGAACACGACTTCGCAGCTAACAACAACAACAAAGTCTACTTGTTACTGTGGCAATATAACTTCCTTTTAACATTTTTATGTGCAACTAAACATCATAAGAGAGACTACCATAAAACCATTGCTTTGGGAAAGAACATTTAAATCATCAACCACATTCTCAGCACAATCATTCTACTCAAGGCACTAATCTAGCATCTGCTTGAACATATCCATTGTTGGGAGCCATCATCTCCCTGGATAATTGATTTTAATGTTAATTGTTTCTACTATTGTGAGTTTTTCTTAGGAATCTAACTTTGAAAAATATATAAAGGGTGCAAGGTACCTTGGAGATCCACATAGTTTAACCCTTGCCCACTGCAGAAATATACTATTACAACACCAAAAACAGAAATCTACCATTTTCTCAAAATAATAAGCCCTGCCTTGAAAATAAGCCTTAGCCTGATTGTAAACATGTGCTTAATATAAGCCCTAGTGAAGGGGGTAATGGGGTGGCCAGCACAAGAGGCAATGAGCACGCATGGACCATCAGTGTCCAGTAGCAGCACTAGCCCATGCACCACAGGTGAGTAGATTACCTGTCTAAGCAGCAGGCAGAGGGCGGGGACGGCACGCGATTTGGATGCTCTGCATGGGCCACAGAAAAGCTGAAAGTTGATGGGCAGGAGCAGAGGGTGGTCACAGGAGGCTCGTCTTCATGTGGCGGCACCAGCAACAGATGGAAGCAGAAGTGTGTGGGGAGGCAGGTGATCAGGACATGCTGCAAGGGCTGCAGGACAGCAAATAGTTGGTAGATCAGAGCGTTGGCCAGCCATGGGAGACTCATCTTCTTGTCTCAGCTTGCCTGTGGCCCACACGGTGCATCCAGATCACCTGCCTATGGTAGTCTGTTTCACTGTATAAGACCAGAGTGGTTCAATGAGTAAAGTGCTGCAATTTGTGTAGCACTTAACTGCCAGCTGCCTGTAAGGCAAGTTCAACTCCCACTAGACTCAAGGTCAACTCAGCCTTCCATCTTTCCGAGGTAGGTAAAATGAAGACCCAAAATGCTGGGGGCATATACTGCTGCCGAATATGATCTCCCAGTATACTATAGTCATGCCTTAGAGTTTTCCTGCCCAAATGTGAGAAATGCTGAATGCTGAAACTCATCTTGCCGTTTCTGTATATTTTTCCAACTTGGAAGAATCCTCTAGAGTAAGCCCACCAAACATTTACTGCAGTCTGCCGGCATTAAAAAAAAAACTCAATACATTCACTGATACCACCCCAAAAGAGTCATTTACACCATCTCCAGACTTAATTGCTACTGCCAATTCCATTCTACCACCATTCTGCTAACCATCAAGGAGCTGATTGGTGCACCAGACATTCCTTTGTGGCTTGCAATTACTTTTCTTTTTGATGTGGCCCTTTTTCCTCTTCAGACTTGCTCTAGCATTGTGATACTCTCCCCTATGTGATTCTTGATATTTTCCACTAGAGTGTTAGCTATCTTTGTGCTCTCCACAGTGTTGATAATCATATTTTCTACCTCCTCATCCAAAATGTTTACAAATATGTTCAACAGCACCAGGTTTTAGCCTAGTAGTATGCACTCAGCAGTTTCTCCTGGCTTAACACAGAGCCATGGATGTACAGGTATTACTGTCCAACCAGTTCTCCATCCATCTTGATACTAGCAAAGTCTAACCCACATTTTGCCATTTTCTTTGCTAGAATATTATGGGAAACACTGAATGTTTTGCTGAAATCAAGATACAGTGTCCATCCCACATTCCTGTAGCTAACTAAACTAGTCACTCTGTCAAAAAGAGATCCGCTTGATTTGGCATGATTTAATCTTCATAATGTCATAGTGTTTCCTGCCCAAAAAAGCATTTTTCCAAGTACTCACAGACTGACTGCTTAATCATCTGTTCCAGAATTTTGCCTGAAATTGACATTAAGCTGGCTAGTCTGTAACATCTGGGTCCCTTTCCCCCCCTCCTGGTTTCAAATCAGAAACAGTGTTTACTTTGCCAGTCTTCTGATATTCCAATCTTCCATGATTTCCCAAGGGTTACAGAAAGGGAATCTCACTATCTCCTTAAAAATTCTTGTAAGTGATCAGCTCTCTCTTAGGTCTTTTGTTCTCCAGAAGATTCAAACAGGAATATTGGTGGACCTTTGTTACAATTTGAACAGCAAGTACTTTTTGGTTATTCAGATATTTTTGGAAACTACAGAATTACAGCCTTGTAGGTGTAATCAGACCTCTAGAAGTTTTTAGAAGTGTACTAACAATATCAGCACACAAAGAATCTGGCAATCCTTTAGAAGAATGGTCAGCAAATTGCAACCTCGTGGCCCATACAGTTCCTAAACTGGGAATTTATAAGCCTGGCATCTTCTCTAAATGTGCCACCAAATTTCAGTTGTCCGACATTAATTTAAACTAAAAAAGACACAAAACTATAATGTACAACTATAGCAGATTTAACAAATTTAAAAACAAAGGAAAAAGAAAAAGCACCCCCAAGCCTAAAACAGCAGGAAATACCCTCCCAAAGTTCCAGCCCTACTGATAAATCAGGTACGTGATTTCTTTCTTTACAAGATTTACATCCTACTTTTTGCAACGAGCTCAAGCCAAGAAGTACATACTGTAGTGCACAGTACTTCCTCCTCCTTTTCCCCAGAAGAATCCTGTAAAGTAGGTTAAGCTGAAAGAGAGCGCAATTGACTCATAATCTCCCAGTGAGCTTCTGTGATTCACATGGTGTTATGATCTAAAATGTGTACGATTTGAAAGACATGCTTCAGCTTTGGAAACGTGTCCACAAAGAGATTTCGTAATGGGTGCACCTCATTCAGGATTAATGAAAGCTGCCCCTACTATTTGTCCCTGTGAAAAACTCTGCAGATGAAAGGTGAGTCCCTAAAATTCCAAAATATTGTTCAGTGCTTCTGTACAATGAATTCCTGTTGTCTTCAGCCCACAGCCTGATTCCACATTGTCCTCCCTTTGAGGAATGAGAACGATCATTCTCTCTTAATCTCTCATCCACTTAAAACAGTTTAAGATTGTCAAAATGCAACATTGCAGTGTTTGTGGAATATGACAATCAATAGCCCTGTAATTAATTTCTTCCTTCAAAACTCTTGATAAATCAGCATAATGAAACCTCCGTTTAATTGAAAAGCAAGTTATAAACCTGATGAGTCTCTTCTGTCATTTTGATGCAAATGCTGCCTACAAGGAAACTCACAAAGCTGACTTCACCGATTTCTGTTCTCCAAGCCAGAGGATTGTTTAAAAAATGTATATAAATGGTGAAAAATGGAACACTATAGCTCTTTCAGCTTGAATAATTCAGAGAGGCAGCTTAATATTAGAAGTGGATTTTTAAAAAGTGTCTTCCACAAAGTCAGTCTTTATCAGAGTTTCCCAAGCTAATATCCTCCAGATATGTTGGAACTGCATTTCCCAGAACTCATAATCAATGTGACCTTGGTCAAGGCCACGAGAATATATTTGGAACCCTAGCCCTTTTTTTGTATCAATATTATTGAATTGCTGCCATCTGTCTTGCAGAAATGTGTGTATCAACTGGAAAAATGTGTTGATAGGTATTGGACACTTTATATCACTTACTGCTTTAATCTTCCATGCTTGGTCCATAAAGCCAAAGGACGATTTCTAAATTTCCTTCAGAGGCTATCTTTTTGGAAGTGTTTTTGAAATGATTTCCATGAAAGCACATATGAGAATGTTATTCTTGCACGCTATGTGAGAAATTGTAAACCAACTGCTAGATCCTGTTCAAAGACTTTTCTCTGAATGGTTGAAGGACTCTGACACACAAAACATTTTACACATTCATGCTTTTAAAAGTTTTTTTCCAGAGTCTCTGTTATGGAAGTAATTATTATATTTGAAGTAGTCCTTAGACCAGGTGTGTCAAACTCAGAGTCATGTTGTCATGTTTCCCCTTCGCTAAATCGGGAGTGGGCGTGGCCAGATATGATACATCCAGCCCGTGGGCCGTGAGTTTGACACCCCTGCCTTAGACCCATAGCTCATGCAGACTTACAGTAGAAGCCAAGGGGAGGAAGAAATGCTTTCGCCACTCCTTTTCATCACTATATCTGAATAGCACATTGTTTACATTCTAATTTTCTTTTGAAAACTCAAACACAGATGAAATCATTTTCACAAGCAATGTAGTATCAGGTAATTAGAATTCATCAAAAACTAAAATCAATGAGCACAGTCTACCACTTGCTGACGTTGCAGTGTTGCTGACTTAAAGATTTAATACGGAAAATGAAAACATGCATCAGTAAAAAATCAATGGCAGTAAACAAGAAAAAGCATGGATAATTGTTTTCAAAATGAATGGCTCCAGTCTGTGGAATAAAATCAAACAAAGTATATCATCATCAGAGCCTAAAAGTCTTATTATGTTTAAGAGATTTCTGCATATAATTTCAGATAGAAACTGAACTGGTGCTGTCTTATAGGATTCAATTTTTAAATAGAAGCCACATTTTCAACTGTATTCATCCTTACAAAAGTGGTAATTAGAATAATCTGAGAGATGAGGGGGAAATATTTAAATAACAGTAAGTATAATTTGACATCATTACAGACAACTTATGGATATAGCAATAGCACTTAGACTTATATACCGCTTTATAGTGCTTTACAACCCACTCTAAGCAGTTTTTACAGAGTTAGCTTATTGCCCCCAACAATCTGGGTCCTCATTTTACCCATCTCGGAAGGATGGAAGGATAAGTCAACTTTGAGCCTGATGGGATTTGAACTGCCAAATTGCTGGCAGCTGATAGTCAGCAGAAGTGGCTTGCAGTATAGCAGTCTAACCACTGCGACACCAAGGCTCTTCCTAGGCTAGTGCTTGATTAAACTTGTAGGAACTTATGATCCAATAAGAACTGATGCTTTGAAAGATCAAGATGTATTTTCCTCCCATTGCTGATAAAAAGGAGTATTGTGTTCTTAATTCTTTTTTCAGATTAAAAAACCCCCATGGAATAATGCAGTTTCCAGTTACAGTACATGATTACTTCCAGCAGAAACACTTTGGCCTTGAGAACATTTACTGTACAATAGATCAGCCAGTGGGCTCTCTGTTGCACTGAAGAAATGTTTTTTTTCAAAATATACATACACATAGCTTTAAAGCAGGGGTCTCCAACCTTGGCAACCTTAAGTCTTGTGGACTTCAACTCCCAGAATACCTCAGCCAGCTTTGCTTTGCTTTGCTGGCTCAGGAATTGTGGGAGTTGTTCACAAGTCTTAAGGTTGTCAAAGTTGGAGACCCCTGCTTTAAAGGATTTGGATGTTTTCTATGTGTTTACAATTGTGTCCTTGTTGTATCTGGGGTTACATATTTTATCTTGGTGATTTCTTGGTGTGTGTAAATTAATATTTACAAAATATTTCTTTTAATCTCCTGGTGCCCAACTGTCTGGGAGTGAAAATGGAAAAAACCCTAAAAGAAATAAGAAACAAATGTATGCACAGAAATCTTTAAATAATGTCAAGAAAAGTGAAGTGCCTTGTAAAGGAAATGGTTTTTAGTCCCCAAGGAAAGAATGAATCATACACGGACATTGATTTCCCGAGGGCTCAATTATATTGGACACATTTATCAACAGTTTTCCTGTATGTTTGAGTGGGTGTTGCTTTTCATTACTGAGACAAGTTTTACTTTTTAAATGTTTAATTCCAGCAGGATTTAGCAACATTTCATAATGAAAGCACAGCTATTAGAAAAGGCTTTGTTTTGTTTCCTTTTCATCCTCTGAGTTAGTCTCCCCTGATTTATTAGAAAGACTCATTAGATCCCAAGAAACATGGATTGTTATTATACTTGTAATGTTTGTAAACAAACATATTTATGTACCATAAATGATGCTTTAATTCCAGCATACTGAGTGCCAAATGGACCATTTTTAATAAAAGCTTACTGAAGACATGCGAGCATGACAACAATTTGCCAGTGATAGACTATGTTTGACCAACTCTTTCCAACTAACTTATTCTAAAACTCTGCTTGGGCTGGGTAACACAAGAATAAAGTACCTTTAGAGGGTACTGAAACAAGACACAACTAAAATAAGGAGAGGAGTGTCATGAGCTTATTAGATTATAGATATGTTGATTATGTTTTAACAGGACCTAGATATACTAAAACGGCCTTTGAAAACGTCTCCAGAACATCAAGCTAGATAACATTAAGCAATAGCAATAGCAATAGCATTTAGGTTTTTAGAGCAACCCATGGTGTTTTATATCACTCTCTGGGTAATTTACAATGTTTTGCATATTGCCCCCAACAAACTGGATCCTCATTTTACCAATGTCAGAAGGAAGGAAGGCTGAGTTGAGCCAATGAGGATGCAAGCAGGGCTGTCCCTGATGCCCATATACATCATGCGCTGGCCATGGCCATGCCCAGTTTAGCGAAGGGGGGGAAAGTCACAATAGTCACATGACGATGCCATGATGATGCAATTTTGACACCCTGATCTAGATTGTAAACAGAACCAGGGAACTGTTGTTGTTAGTTCCGACCCATTGTGACCCCATGAACAACGTTCCTCCAGGCCTTCCTGTCTTCTACCATCCCCCAGAGTCTATTTAAGCTTGCATTGATTGCTTCAGTGACTCCATCCAGCCACCTCATTCTCCATTGTCCCCTTCTTCTTTTGCCCTCAATCTTTCCCAGCACTAGGCTCTTCTCCAGTGAGTCCAGGGAACTGAGTAAAGGCCAAAATGCTACCTTTAGCTACAGTCCGAAGATGGAAATATGGGAGAACATTTGCACCTAAGTTTTCTCTAGCACTGACAGTATTTTTAAAAAATCCAGAGACTGTGTTCCTGAGCATTCTTTCTCGAGAATAAGTCCACAATGTTCAGAATTCGGTGGGTTTCATTCTTTCAAATAAACATGCGTAAAATTAGGTAGTATGAATAAATTTACATGTTGGTAGTTAAGTTGGTATGAGTATTTTTGTATGAGATGTCATCCGATGCATTTCTTGTGAAAATTGCAGTATTAAAGTACAAATATGTATCTCCTGCCACAAGAATCATCCTAGCCTCCGAGTTCTTATGCTAAGACAGAAGGATGGCCTGGATGGATTTTGTTCTTTTGTGTGCTGCCTTCTATTCCAAAGTCATTGGAAGATACTAGAGTGCATTGAATATACACTTGAATTTCTTACAAAGTAGACATAGCCTTCATCTTTTGAGAGCACGTTGGTACTCTTGAAACCTGGCTGCCAAGGCTGGGCAGCTTCTCCTATTTACTGAAACAGCTATTGAGTAGAACAGTTCCTGCACCTTGTGTGACATTGTCCACTTAGAATGCTCCCTATGGCACCTGCTTACCTTTGTCTTTTTTCTGGCCTGGCAGGCATACTTCCGAATAAAGCAGTGTAAGATTAATAGAGTTGGATGGAACTTTGGAGGTCATCCATTTCAACCTTCTGCCCTTGCAGGAGACCTAAACTATTTCTGATAGATGGCTGTCCAAAAGCCTCCAGTGTTGGGGCACCCAGAGTTTCCACTGAAGATTCCACTGGTTAATTGTTCTCACTGTTAGGAATTTTCTCCTTAGTTCTAGGTTGCTTCTCTCCTTGGTTAGTTTCCACCGTTTTTTGTCCTGCCATGATGGTTGCAGCCACTGGTTACAAACAGTGGTTGCAACCGTCATGTTTATTTTCCCTAAGAAAGCGTATTGGGGCCAGTTAGGGCCCGGATCCATTCTGACAAATAAAGATGATATGGTAGCAGTTGACACTTTGTTTTGCAGGATTCCTTTAAAAAAAAAGGCAGGGAGCCTGGCAAGAACCAAATAAGTGTCTACAGGCACAATCGTGTTGATAATCCAGGTTCATAGCAATCTGTTTTTCAACTTTGCCCAGCTCTGTTGTCCATAGTCAGGAGGGCCTTTGCACAATCCATCCTATACACCAATTGCATCCATCTCTGGATCTGAGTACTTTTCTGTTTCTCATGGCTTAGCCACTTCCTTGGCTTTAGCCACTATTGCAATGTGGTCTATTCAGAGCTACCCTTGAAGACTACAAGGAAGCCACAACTAGTCCAGAATGCAGCTTTGTGAGTAATTATGGCATTTCCCATTTTTACCATGTAAATACTCCACTATCAGACTTCTCCAGGAAAACCTGAAGTAGAAACTACGTATTTCTTTGCAAACATTTAACAAGGTTTTATCAGAACTGGATAAGGCAAGGATAAATTCCCTTAGGTAGGAATGGTGGTATAGTAGTAGTTTCCACACGTCCCTATTCGTACTGTTTTTGTCGGAAATGAAGCTACTTCCTTCTTAATGTTTTCCTTAATGCATACTGTTTTCTGTGAGAGCCTTTTACAGTACCACTAGAGGGAGACCCTGCACTTCAGTACATATTGAAAGTATACCATAAGCGCTTAAGTATTCAAATTTATCAACACCTTTGTAGTAATCACCACCTCTAATAAGCTTTTTACAAACTGGTATCCTCTAACTAGGTTGGTTCAGATGGTGAGAACTGTAGTTCAATTCTGGCAAAAAAAAATGCTATCTCATGTCAGAAGAGGAAAACTGAACAATATCTAGACAACAATTGGTTGGAGAAGACTAAAGGTATGTTGACAAATTTTTAAGTAAATACCAAATATTCTATTCTTATTAAGATGATTATCCCATTAACCTGGAAGACTTTGAAGAAGAAATATCAAGTGTCATGCTGATGGCACTATTCTGATACCCCAAAATGCAAAGGATCTGCAAGCCCTAGTAATAAAAGGCTTGTGGTGTTCTGGGGTAGACCCACACCAAGTTGTACTAGACACCTGGAACTTTGTTCCACAATAACTGTTTTGTTCACAACAAATATCTATCTATTCAGGAAAATAATTCCGTCTGTCATGATTTCATCAAGGTCACCCAGGAAAATGTGGATAGCTTCTTGTCAGTGCTTGTGGTTTCACATAAGGAATGTATGCTATGATAATGAAATCCTTGTTGAAACCACGCACACCAGCCATGGCTGGAAGTGAGGGCTTCAGTGCACTCCTCACCTGCCCTTTCACCATTGTGAAAATAATATGTACCTTAACCTAAATGAGAAGGCTGATTAGATTCCTCTTTTGTATTTGATCTTCGATCCAAAGTATAAGCAATATTTCTGTTTTGTGGATGAACCCTCAACGGTGTTTGAATGCTAGAACTCAAACCACTGGAGCAGAGACCACCTCTAGCGTCATTGAGCCACTGAACAACTGACCTCTACAGGAAGGTATAAAAACTCATAAAAATAGTTTGCAAAGTAAAAGATCAAGAGTTTAGAGAATAGATAGACAATACGTATTATCAAGTTTGGTATCTGTGATCTGCATTGACCCAATCATTTGCTCTCACAACGGACACCATTGCCATACAATGTCTACGGAGATTTTCAGTCATCCAGGTCATAGTTGTCCCAAAGGTGCTTTTTCAAGAGGCAATTAAAGTTTCTGGTTTTTCTTTGAAGACATTTCATTTCTTCAGCTCTGTCAGTTCATACTCCTGCACCATTTGAAGGGTGTTCATTCCAAAGTGCATAGCTAAATGTCTATGGAGATTCTTAAGTCATCCAGGTCATAGTTGTCCCAAAAGTTGTCAGAGCTGAAGAAGCTTCTTGCACAGTATTTAGAAGTATAAAAGATAATATAGTACATTATGCAAATAAGCTATTCTGCTGGTCCAAGCAAAAACATGGGAAGGAAATGTGTGGTGACTCCAATGTCACTTGCTTGCATGACTACAAGGCAACAACCTACACTGATTTCATAATCCTCAGATGTTGCTTGCTCATGTGACTGCGGGAAAGCGAAGGTTGTGCGCATGTGTTGCTTGTGGAATACCAAATGTTCCTCATGTGACCGCAGAAGCCTTGTGATGGCTGAAAATAGCTACTTCCAAAGTAGATGAATATTGGTTTCATGATTACAGAGGCCTTATAGCAATTATAATGTCAGGAATAAGTGGCAAGTCTTTTTTTTAAAGCGCTATCAAATTTTCAAACAGATAGTAAGCAAATGATTGCTGTACTGGATTGGAGAATTAATTTTTTACAGATTCTCAGAAAAACTCTCCATTTATAACTATGGTTCTGGAGATTCAGAATGATGGTTTCTACCACCAATGGACACCCTTTCCTTATTCTTCTGATTAGGAACAATAAAGTAAGGGCATTGAGTATCATTTGGCTCTTAAACCTCACAAGATTACTGATTTACTGGATCTACTAGGGCAGGCCTCCCAAAGTTTAGTTAAAACATGTTTCAATCACAAAATGATTTATTGAATTACATGGCTGCCCAACATCACAGCAAGAATATCATTTTTCTAGTCAGGATTACTGAAAATTATAATCTGACATGTCTGGAAGATACCAAGCTGGAGAAAGTTGATCCATCTATAGCACCATCTACTTTTATACCAAGTGGCTGTGGACATTTAAGAATACAGTGCTACAGTCTGAAAACATTCGTCATCACCATCAAACACAATTGTAATTAAGAAAATACTGGTCCTCAAATGCGTCACATTTTTACCTCATGCTGATGGATGAGTTTTTAACAGTGGAAAACATGCATACCATGAGGCAATTTTCTATGACAATTGGTTTCCTCTACTTTGTGCGTGTTCTTGCATCTACATGAGTCATAAACCAGCCTACCAAAGTCACAATGGTGTATATCCTACAGGGTGTTGAAGGTAACTGAGAGATGATAAAGAAAAAATAAATTTAAAAATCCATCTTTCAGACATATGTCACAATCTCAGGCGGTTACAACAGAGCTGAGTCACCGATACAATTCAGTACAATTATGCAGAAGAATACTGCATTAAGGTTTGTAGGGCTCCCCTCCTTGACAAATTATTATAGGAATGCACACAGAAAAAGTATTTCATATGAGATAGTACTGTCTTGCAAATTGTGCCACTCAAAAGTTTTGTGAACAGATGTCACCTTACGTTAGAACAATTTCTGGGCGATCTGCTATAAAGGCTTCACTTGGATCACATTTGTTTTTGTGCCTGTGTCTTTGGAACTGTCATCTATTTGTTGCGTTTCATCATTGGTGATAATGAAAATGACTGAGGAAGAGCTGAATGTCACTTTCTTCTTGGGCCTGTCCCTCGCCTTCTGTGACCCAACAATGGGTCTTACTGGCTTTTCACTCCTGATTGCCGGCTTTCCTTTTAAAATCCTCTGAAACCGCAAGAGGTGAACACAGATAAGCTGCTTAAGGCACTGTCGAAACTGAAAGGAAAGAAAACTAATATTTAGGTGGCATGAACGTAATATATTTCAGAAACAGGATGACATAAAATCAGCCATGAGTTTTTGATAAATAAAAAAACATGTTTGACACACAATCAGATGAAGGCCGATCAGTGAGATTTCTATTAGCATCATTTGACTACTGGCAATTAAAAAAACTAGACAGCTCTATGTATAACAAACTTTAATTGTTCCATTATGGATTAACTTTATAAACACTGTCTTTTTAGCTGACGAATGTCCCTCTCAGACATTTCATAACATTCACCCAATTTTACAAATATTTGCAGTAAGAACAGAGGCTGATCTGGTTCATAAAATTTGAACAGCACAATAAAAAGAGTAAAAAAGAAAGAAAGCTGAAATAGTATTGGCATTTCCAGGGAGAGCAGGAAAAGACACTATTTTAATATCAGCAATCCTTTACCTATGACTGCTGATAAAATAATGGTATTAAAAAGTTTTACGTTTCTAAAATGTCATCAATGTCCTATTTTGTGACCCCTTTGTTTTGGGGCAGCTTTCAAATGTATGTATGTATGTATGTATGTATGTATGTATGTATGTATGTATGTATGTATGTATGTATATGTGTCTGTGTGTGTAAAGAAGAAAGTGATAGGGCTTGTTTTTTATTTTATCTGGAGATGGGGACATTAAAAAAATCCTTTAAAGAATTGCTAAACTTGCTAGACCAGCACTACATTGTTAAAAAATACCCTACGTCCTACTGCTTAAAGCACAAATTGGAAAGATCCATTGCTTCCATAACTGACCATTCTGGCTGTTGCCCTCCTGGAATCTAACATGAAGTCCTCAGCCAAACTAAATTAGCTAAGATTTTCTCTTTGGAATAACAGTGTTACAAAAATGCACTATGGAAATGGAACTATGGAAAATGAACAATGACAAAATATATCTGGTAACAGAAACCAAAGTAGCCCTGATAGTTGTAGAGTCATTCTGAATTCTAGGAATATCTTAACATTTCTTTCTCATTTTTAGAGGTCAATGCTCTGGATTGAAGAACAGCAACTTGAAGCTTCCACTAGTCCAGGTTCTACTTAAGATATGATGGACTACAATTTAGATCATCCCCACCAATATTTACTTATGGTTTGGGAGTTCTAATAGGATAGAAACTTAGGGAGAAGGTTAAGCAAAGTAAGAGTCAAACCAACAATACCAGTTTGTGACTGGGGAAGATTGTCTACTAGGAATTTTGCCTTGTTATTTCCCCCTTTCCATAAGAATCACTTGGTTTTGTATAAAAAAAAAAGTTAATTTTGTTGTTTATGTACTTCAACTATCAGAGCAGAACATGCATTTATAAAATGAAGTATTAGTTTCTTCTAACATTTGCAAGTTGAGAAAAATGAACTGAATGTGATTTTACCATTATTAGGTTTCTTAAAGTGACTTACCTTTCTATTCATGAAAATAAAGATAACTGGGTTGTAGGCAGTGTTTGATTTGGCAAAGAAAGACGGGATAATAGCCACTGTTGGAGTTATAAGGTGACCATAACCATAGGCTATTAAAAGTGAAACCATAGCGTATGGCATCCAGCAAATAAGAAATGTGGTTATCATTAAAAAACACATTTTAGCCACTTTCTTCTCATATCTTAAGATTTTGATCACATGGACAGTTTGCAAGTCTTCCACACAATGAAACTGGAAATGAAAAGAAAAAGATTAAAATATCTCATTTAGAATTCTAATCGTATTTCTCTCTCTTGAAAGAATTGAGATCTTGTCTTTCTGCCACAATGTATAATGGAACTTTTCTTGGGACAGCTACCACAGTGTGATAATCATCACTTAGACATCTATGTTGTTTTACAATCAGCCACTTTCTCTCCAGCCAGGAATTTATTTGAAGAAAACATTGAACAGGATGCTGGAATGAAGGAGGACTGGACAAAAATCACTCAAAATTCTTTTTCCCTTAATAAGATAGCTCTGGATTGCAGTGACTGGGTTTATGAATCAGACTAAACATAAATAGCATTGCACTGTTAAATAAGACATTCTTAAACACATTTCATTTGCATCAGGAGGACTGAATTGTTTCTAAATACAGTATATTTAGTATTCCAGCCATACTACAAATGCATTTCTACTGAATTATATGCTTTGATCTTTATGTGTTTCTTGGGAGCGTTATTTCTCATTTCTCACTGAATGAAACAGAATTCGGCTATAGGAAACATGTCAGAATTACTTTTTAGCCATCTGGCATCTTCCAACGATACTATAATTTTCCAGCAAACATAGTCTTTGGGCACCTTGCTGGTAAATTATAGCAATAGCACTTAGACTTATATACTACTTCATAATGCTTTACAGCACTCTTTGAGCAGTTTACAATTCAGCACATTGTCCCCAATAATCTGGGCCGTCATTTTACTGACCTCAGAAGGATGGAAAGCTAAGTCACCCTTGAGTGGGTCAGGACTGAACTCCTGGCAGTGGGCAGAGTCAGCCTGCAATACTGCATTCGAACCACTGTATCACCACGGCTCAGCCATAGTTTGGGGAACATTCTCAGAGTGATTGAGAGTCAGGATACAGACAAGTTTAATAAAGTATTAGTATTTTCTCAATTCTTTCTTCCATTTCTTTTTAAGCCAGTAACTTAATAGAACCCCCATGCCACCTCTCAAAAAATATAATAAAAATATATACAGATCAAATTCAGCTATCACTTTTAATATCAGGCAAAATATGTGAAGTTGCACATTGTCAGAACAACTAAGACAAACTATGAAAACATGTATATAAGTAATAGCAGGCACACAATAAGAAACATTTTTTCATGTTCTAATAGCTGTTTAGCCATAAACATTGTATTTGCTTATTGAAAAAGCCTAGGGGCAAGCTATTGGTTTAACCAACTCACCATTCGTACTGCATGAAGAATATGCCCATAGCAGTAGACCACGATTCCAAGTGGTACCACTAGACAACCAAAAAAGAAAAAGAGGACAAAGGACGTATCACTGGGTTCTCTTGAACTCCAGTCCACTGAACAACCTAATCCATGAAGTTCTAGTGTGTAGTGGTTCCAGCCAAGAAGAGGTGCTCCTGTCCAGGCTAAGGAATAAAGCCAGATATATGTGATTGCCCTCCAAGACCACGAGAAATCAATCACTCTTGCACGCACTACTCTAATGTACCGCTCATAGGCCAAGACAGTGAGAGTCATAAGCGAAACAATTCCTGCAGGGAGATATAAAACAAAGCAAACATTATACAATAATTTTTAAATCGTCTGGTGTAACTGTCCTGCATACAAACATTCTAGGCTTATTTTATTGTTTTATACTTATAGCTCTATATGAACAATGAAATAGAGACCAAAAAAAGAAAATATATGTTTTCCCATTACTGGGAGTGCTGCATGCCAAGAACATCTTTCACTAATCATCACCATAGAGTTAATTCTTGAAATCAAATGTTGAAACATCAGATCACCCTTCTCTCACTCAATGCCCTCCCAAAATGTTGGGAATACAATTCCTAAGATTCCCTAGTCAGAAGTAATTTCTTACCAACTCAATCAAGTCTCAAAAACAGCAAAATCATTAAGAACACAATTAAAATACATGTATTTCATAATGTCTGTGAAACATTGCAGCTTACCAATACAACAGATACCATTTACAGCAACTTCAGCTGATATATGTGAACGTGAATTTGGGCAAACTCTAGGAAACAGTGGACAGGGGATCTTGGTGTACCATGGTCCATGGGGTTGCGAAGAGTTGAACACAATTTAGTGACTGGACAACAACACCTGATTTACTGGATTACAACTAATCAGTAGCCGGGGTCATGAAGAATAATGTGAATTGTAGTTTAACAGCTAGGAAAGGGTTCCATTTTGCAAACATCAATTAGAAAAATTGAGGTTGGTTCATTACTTGATATAATGAATGTGCAAGGGTGGTAGGGTGTCTGCATGTAACATTTTGGGGCAGGGAAAGTGAAGCATTATATACTGTACATGCAGCCTGCCACCACAAAAGACATGGCGAGTACCTCCAAGCCAGCTCCAACTGCCAGCTCCAGCATTTTTACCACTATGCTAACCGAAGAACAATTTTTTGGCACTCTCTGTATTTCTTTGAGGCTTATGAAGATGTTTATTAACATGATCCATTTCCCTCGATGTGCAGGCTGGTTCTATATACAAATTCTAATTGAAAGAGCACATTTCAGTAAAGGCACAATGAATCAAATCCCATTACATGTTAGAAACTAAGAATCTTTTTTGAGTTTGTCAATATGGGCTTACTTAAGACTGGTGAGTAAATCAGTGCAAAGAACATTTGGAGCAAGCAACTCAGATGACACCTGTGTTACCATATTGCATCCACTCAACTAGTTGAAATAAACAGAATGAACAGTTCACGTGGCACAAATAAATGCCCAATTTACCGTTACTGTATGATAGGTATTAATTGGGAGAGAAATCAGAGAAAAAATAAGTAATGTAACAGTGGACATGTTGGGAAGGGAGAAGTTCTATATTGAGGTTTGAATGACTGATATAAATATATCAACAAAGAGTCAATGGATGTTTGTTTATTTATTAAACACATTTATATGGTTTTCCAACTCACAGTGACTCTGGGTAGCTTACACAACGGTCCTCAAACTTTGCGGCTGGGGGGGAAAGGGGGAACTGGACTGTGAGTGGCGGGCCAATGTGCACACGTATGTGCATGCAGCCCTTGCGCAAGTGATGGGCCAGTGCGCATGCACACAGCTTGACTTGCACAAGTGGTGAGCCAGTGTATGATTTCCCACCGGCTTGCCACTCGTGCAAGTTGACCTGTGTGCATGCACCTGTGCTCACTTTGGCCAGCCACTCACACGACCCACTTTCAAAAAGGCCATGGCTTAGTAGTGGCCCATGGCCTGAGAGGGTGCAGACCCCTGACTGACATTGTTATAAAAATAAATAAAGACAGCTTATACTTAGAGAATACGCGTTTTGTTAAATAATTCAATCTTCACAAGATTTTCTTTAAGGATATACCCTTAATACCCCCAAGCTTTCCAAAATTTAGGAATGCAGGAGATAAAAATAGCCTATTTTTAAGCAAGCACGATGTTCTAAAAGTTTCAGTGCAGGCTATGCCCTATTAACTTTTGTACATCAAAATCAGCAGAGCTTCTGTTTTAGGCTTCTGAACTTGCCCAACCTTTAAAAGATGTCTCCATCAGCAACTTTTAAACCTTTTGTTCTATTATTTTAACTGCCTCTCCTGTACACTTTCCTAGTTGTTTTAATTAGACTCTGCTCACAATGGACAAATAGCATGTAGAATCTTATAACTTTTTTTCCTGCAAATGAAGCATTTTTACACTGTACTTTTTTTAAACTGGAAACCCTTTGGTTCCAGGGGATTCAGCCTAACTATTCATACTGCACAATGCAGTCACGGTAGAAATCATGTCCAGAGATTTAGTCCCTGAAGTTAACTCAAATTGTTTAAAAGCTTTTGGTTATGGGTATCAGATTGTTTTGAGCTAACAAGGTAGTACTGAGTCTATATTATAAAAGTCAAAATTCAAACATGTTAGCGTAGCATGAATAAGATCCTAGCAGTCATTTATTCAACTAAAATGGTTACGCCAACCACTGTTAAGCAAGAAGCTTGAATCAGTAAGTACTTTGAAGTACCTGAAGTACCAGTGATTTTCCTAATAAGTTAGGTCTGCTTCTCTTTTATGTGAATTTCCTATTTCTCCAATATCAAGCAAGCCAACCATCTTTCTCCATTTTGCTTGGAAAATCAAAGCTTTTCCTTAAGCTGAATCTATGTCAATACTTATCTTTTCTCCTTGACCTTCATGCATATCCATTAAACTTTCTTTATGTTGTTTATCTGTTTGCATGGCATGTAAACACAAAAATGTAATCAGACTTGGGACAAAGGAAGCTGGGTTTTTATTTAGAATACCCCCACAGTTGTCTTGGGTTAAAATAATCTTCTCCAGTCAGTTAAGTTTTTGAATGCAGAAGAGAGTCTCAATAAGGTTATTCTCTTCAACTACAAGACACAAAGAATGCAAAGTGGCTTTGCGACAACAGGGCTATGTGGAAAAAAACTAATACTGCTAATTTTTTGTCAGAGATGAGCCTTTATGTCCTACTTGTAATTGCAAGGAAGCAGGCATGAACACAGCCATGGGCACTGGACCTATTTGCATATCCTATATTCTGGAACTACCAGATAACATTCCATTATGATGTTTCAGCTATAGGATTCAATGTGCAAATAAAATACAAAAATTAAGTCAAAAAACAATTTTATACATCAATGATTCCATATAAAGACTGGCTTGTTTTTTTATTTAAATAAAAATGTGTACATTTGGTTTCCTTAGGAATACTTACCTGGATTCATGATTTTCTAATGGGGTCCCTGAACCAGGCCACACATCTGGAATAGGATAGCTGATAATTGCATGTCAGCTTACAGCTGAGACATTGGCTATGCTTATGTTAGAGAAGTCTCTAGATAGAAATGACAGTTTTCAAGTATCTGAAGGGCTATCAGATGGAGGATGGGTACATTTGAATAGAATAGAGCTGGAAGGGACCGTGGAGGTCTTCTAGTGCAGCCCCCTGCTCAAGCAGGAGAACCTGTACTATTTGAGCTAAGTGGCTGCCAGGTCTCTTCTTAAAAACCTCCAGTGATAGAGCCCTCACGATATCTGAAGGCAAGCTATCCCACTAGTTAATTGTCCTCACTGTTAGGAAGTTTCTTCTTAATTCCATCTTTTTTATAGTATAGTGACCAAAATTGGTTGCAGTATTCCAGGTGTGGTCTTACTAGGGTTTTATAAAGCAGCACTAATACTTCAGGTGATCTTGATTTTATGCCTGTTTATACAACTCTGTTTATACATTTGTTTAATGTTGTTTCAGAAAACAGAACAAGAAACAGTGAACATACTTTGCAAGGAATGAGATTTGGCTGGACATTACCATAAAAGATAAGGGATGTAAAACACTGCAATAAAAAGATGTGGGACATATTTATACAGAGGCTTGATGGAATCTACAGTTGTAGATTCGTGAAGTGGACAAGAGATTATGATCTTTGAGATGATTCCCAATCCTTGTGTTCTATCTTTCCATAATTGTTTCTGGCATTATTATAGATAAATGAAATTAATTTATATGCACCTAAACAAATAAACAGGAAATGTCTAGAAAAAAAATCATCTGGAATGAATAGCAGATATTACTTCATGGCAAAAGAAGGTATGAGGTGGTGGTTATGATCTGTCCAGCCTCTTCCTATCAAATGCACTTTCTCATGGCTACATTCATGTACTATATTGGCCTATGTTTAAAAATTAAGTGGCTCTCAAAAGCCAGCTTAATGCAATATTTAAAAACAAACGTCAATGTTGCAATACTTGTGCCACCCATGCAAGTCTGTTCAAAAGAAATGAAAATATTTCATTTCAGTATTGCACTTTTGCTTAAATATTAATTTTGTCTCTGGAATATCATTTGGTAATCATAATAGTTGTTATGTTAATCAAATTTATATCATCCTAGTATTTATATACATGATTTTTAAAGTGATATTCCATTTTAATGCCAATGATGTTATAAGCATACATGGTAAATATAATATTTTACACACTAATCTTTCCCATCAAATTATTACATATATTCTATTATTTTTTTTAAAAAATCATAATACCCTTTTTCAACCTTCAATCTTTCCATCTAACTATTGCTTCATACAAAGCTGTATACTCTTATTTCTACCTTTTTTTTCTTTTTTTCATATATATACATACGGATATAGACTAAACCAACAGTCAGAAGATGATGAGTGAGATCTCATTGAAACGTAGCCAAGGTACTTCCAATTTTACGTGGGAGAAAACCCGAATAATCAAAGACACACACACACACACACAAACACACACACACACACACACGCACACAGGTCTTCAGTTGTTCGGGTTTTCTCCCGCGTAAGGTTTGAGGTATCTTGGCGACGTTTCGACGAAGTCTCATTCGTCATCTTCAGGCTGGTG
>JANHFQ010006062.1:20060-32916 GCA_032468035.1 Aparallactus werneri | reverse complement strand
AAAAAATAAGAGAGAGAAGGGGGAGAGGGAGACAAATCAGACACACACACACACACACACACACACACACACACACAAACCACGGGCAACTCCAGGTACTCAGCTAGTATTATAATATTCTTCTCTCAACCTTACCAAACATAATTGTATTTTTGCCCTTAGTTCTTCATCTTTCACCTTGCATGGGTAAATTTTGTGAGTTTGCATTTCCTGATCACTGCCTCAAGAGAGCAATCAGTCTTTATTTGGTTCAGGACTGATTGATGAGACCTTCTGGTCTTTGGTACTGCAAGTAAGCAACTGCAAATCTATATTTTCCAGAGTGTTCTATCAAAGTGTTCTGCCACATGTCTACCAAAACACACACCAGTCCATTGAAAGAAAACATAGAACATAGTGCAGCAGATAAACCAGAATGTGAAAAACATGCTTTTGATGCAGAACTAGAAAACTCAGGTGGAGGCTGGCTTCCCAGCATGCTGAGGACAATGTCATCCATTCCTGTCCTCCCCCAAACAGAAGGTAGCTAACCCATCCTTTTGTTAAGGTAAGTAGAAAATGAAGATTTAGTTCTGTCTTTTTTTTGTGACGTGGTTTGTGTTCCTTGCATACGGTTGTGTGTTGTCTAATTTTGATTTCGGTTGTCATCATATCCAATCCCACCATTCTTTTAATATGCAGATGGTCCAAATCTGTGGTTCTGTGACTCACCATTTCACAGATCAGATCAATGTACAACTTTGTTACACAAAATTACAATGTTTTCGTGAATTCACAGTGTTTTGACTTGTTTCTTATTTTGCAAAAGCTTTTGTGTTAGGCTCGTACAAAATTAGAGGGACAGGCTTTTGTGTATGTATAAAGTATGCTTTGCAAAGGTCTTGTGATCCATTATCTTATACAATATTATCTTATAAAATCCCTGCAAATAACAAAATTACTTGCTTTTGCTGTAAAGGTTATACAGATATGGGGACCATATGCATCCATTTTTAGCAATTACTATCCTAAGAACATGAGGTAGGTGCTCTATATAATTATGCACAATCCTGGCACATGAGGCAATTTGACTGAGAAAAGTTTTTAAAAGGTCTTTGGAATAAAGAGTTGAATCCATTCATATCTCAAGAAATCCTCTTCTCTCCCCCTCCCCCTCCCCTCTAAACAAGGGGTACGTGAACAAGATGACAGATCATTTTTTGTAGCTCTCCATACTTTGTCAAGCTTTAGAACTCCTTATCCCCAGAGATCTGCAAAGCTATTTACATCATAGTTTTTAGGAGGCAACTTGATTTCACCAAGCATTCAACTCTTGCTAAGTTTTACTGACATCCAATTTGGGGGGAGGAGAGATTTATTAATGATCTCTTGTTCCTGCTGGTTTAATAATTATGATTTATTTTATTGTTGCGTTTATAGTTTTAATTTGTTGTAACCACCATGGGCCACCCGGAGTCTTTTGATTTGTGTGAGCTATAAAAAGTAGAAAATAAAAGTACAATCTTTCTTTTTGAGGAAGACAGCGGCTTTGAAAATAGCCTGGGTAGAGAGCTCACTGTAACAGCATTGCCAAAAAAGCATTAAGAGTTGTTAACTTAATTTTGCGAAGCTTCTTTTCCAGTAACATTGTGCTTGTAACATGGGCATACAAACCCTATGCCAGACCAATTCTTGAATATAGCTCATCCGTCTGGAATCCACACTGTATATCGGACATTAACTCAATTGAACAGGTTCAGAGGTATTTCACAAGAAGAATACTTCACTCCTCAACCCGCAACAGAATACCATATACCACCAGGCTAGAGATCCTGGGCCTTGACAATCTCGAACTGCATCGCCCACAGTCAGATCTAAGCATAGTACATAAAATTATCTGCTACCATGTCTTACCTGTCAATGACTTATTCAGCTTCAACCACAATAACACAAGAGCAAACAACAAATACAAACTCAAGGTAAACTGTTCCAAACTCGATTGCAGAAAATACAACTTCTGCAACAGAATAATTAATGTCTGGAATACCCTACCAGACTCCATTGTTACAGCCTCCAACCCTCACAGCTTCAACCTCAATCTGTCCACTGTGGACCTCACCCCTTTCCTAAGAGGTCCATAAAGGGGGCGTGCATAAGCGCACCAGCATGCCTACCGTCCCTGTCTTAATGTCTCCATTTACCTATCTATACTTCTTTGTTTATGTTTATGTTTATATCTATATCTGTTATCTTACATACGATTGACAAATAAATTAATATATAAATAAATAAATAAATAACTGGAATAAAAAGCCACTTATTAGTCCATAGAAGGTCTAATTTTATTTGAAATTGTTCTTGTGTCATTGCCAGTCCAAAAGCTAGAACTCAAGATGTTTCCTGACTATATCACTGAAGTCCCTTTGTTTGCATTGACTATTATGTGTATTTATACGACTGAAGAATACACAACATCTAGTTGTTTGTGCTTGGTAATTCTATGCAGGTGTAAAGAAAAGGGAGGAAAGTTGAAGGAGAAAGCTCTTACACTACTGATTCAATGTGTATACAAAAAAGAGAAGGGTTTATTCTTTTTTCAAGCACTTTATCATCTGTGCAACTTCTAGAACATTTATAATTTTTTCCCATAGCCCGAGGAATGAAGCTGACTTTATTTGGGAAAAGCAACTTCAGCCAAGCAGAAATGCTTCCCATCCCCACTTCCTCAAGGCTCATAATGCTTTTCATGCTTTTTCTCTAAACGTTTACAGCCTCAGAAATCTAAGAGGAGATGGGCCCATTGATTCATTCATTTCCCCACTTGCTCAGTTTACTAAAAGCATCCACGCAGGTGTTCCAGGTATATGACTAATTGAGTCACACTCTAGCATTTCTAGGAACATAAGTTAAAGTTGTGACAGACAGACATCCATATACAACACCAGTTCAGTACAGAAACTAGACACTTAATCAACAACCTAACAAAAAAAAATCAAATCACAAAAAAAGAACAGTAGCAGATGAAAAGCAGCGGACCTATCTTTCCATACTTCAATGGATGCCCAAAAATAGACAAGCCCAACATATCTCTTTGCTCAATTGTATACAACTGACAACATAGCCAAATATTCCTAGTGCGGATGGCATAACCTAGTTGGGTAATGAAAGATCTGTAAGCAAACAACCAAGCTCAGAGAGCACCAATACCTCCACAATTCAACTCTCAGCTACACATATTTTCTTTTATTAATGCTTTATGCTTCTGAAATTGCTCTTTTGTCTGCAATGCTTTAATTTGGGCTGCATAGCCTAAATGACCCTTTCCAATAATATGATTCTTTAAGAAATATAATTGGGAGATTCTTTTTCTATAAGTGATGGCTATATTGTAAGAAGGCTATAAGGGTTCATTAACCCGGCTGAAACAAAATTATTCCAGCAAGCATCTACAGTACAGGTTAATCTGAAAATCATTTACAGTTTATACTGAATGACCATTAGTCTTTCAGGACTGTTGTATTTCATGCTTGTGTTTACCAGATGTAATCCTTAATCTATAAATTATTGAGCTCAGTAATCAGTGGAGCTCTTTAATGGTCATTACCTTCTATTTTATAATTGCCCTCAACTCTCTATCAAAAATATAATCACCTGTGAACTAACAGATTATAACAGCTATTTCTCAGCCATTATTTGGATTGAATTTCTAGCAGAGAATTCTCATCTGGGGTTAACACTGCTGGAGACATGTAAGACTGCCCAGTTGTTTCCTTCAATTAACTGAATATGAAAATAGCCTTTTTTATATATTTGAATAATTCAAGAAGCTGTTATTTGTTCAGCTTAACAGGTGCCAAAAAAGAGAGCACTGCATATTTTCCATTAATAAATTCATCATGTGAATGCCAAATAAGTGAGGAGGAACTTTAAAAAGGCTGCCACTACCCCAATGCAATCAACAGAGATAATGTTGAAATCATAAGAAGAGATAGTTCCACAGTGGTCGGTGGCCTAGAGGTGGAGCACTCGTTTCACATTCAGGAGGCTGTGAGTTTGATCCTAGGTAGAGGCAGATATCTCTCTCTCAGCACAATGAGAATTTATCTGCTGAACAAAACTCTGCATTGGCAACAGGAAGGGCATCCGGCCATAAACACTCAGCTCCATTCAGTTGCCCAGACTCCACCCCACAAGATATTATACTGCTGAGGTCAGCAGCTCAGCGGTTTGATTCCCATGAGTGAGTAAACCACACAGGGACAAGAAAGGAGCCTTCCACACTGCCTACCGGCATTCAGGTGTCCCGCAGGTAAATATAACACCACCCAAAAAAAATTCCTTTCATAGAGGCAGCCAGCCACCGCAGTGATCTCTGGCTAACACGTGCCATGTGCTAAATTAATAAATAAATCATATTATTGGACTTCCATTGTTTATTACTATTATTTTATTCCTTTGCTGTTATGTTTACATTTTTATAATTTTTTTCATTTTATTGTTGTAAAGATTTTTCTATAATTGTTAGCGTGCTTCATAAATTTATGTTGTCTTGTCATACAGTCATAGTGATTTGATGCTTTAGTTGAGCCAGGTTTTGGCCACAATAAGTTCTATCTATGTGGTTAGGTTTCTCTCTAAATTATCTTCCATATACCCAGATGTACCCAATTTCATTATATTCATACATGATGGGATCTGAACAGGTAAGTTCCTGTTTAAGAAGAGTTCTGTCTTTTACATCCTATTCCCTACAGATCTGTGGGTGGGATTTTCATTACTATTCATTATTATTCATCTCTATGAATGACATTTGCAGTCCTATTTAATTTTAGATCGTGTGTTGTCAGTTCTAAGGCATCCAGTCTTCCAAATAAAAGTCTGCGCTAGACACTATCATTTTTATAGATACTTCCATTTAGCACTTTGGATTATACATTGACTTCGAATGCCATGGACATAGTTTATATTTATTAATTAGGAATGACTGGATTTGTTTTAAACAAATGGCAAAATATCCCACTGGACACCCTCAGCCTAGTGATCATGAATACATTTCTTTAATACTGTATTAAGATAAGAACATACGTTTGAGGGGAAACTATGAACATATTTTTTGCTCCCCTTCCCAGGATAAATTTTCCAAGCTGTAGGGCTCTCTCTAATGATTCAGTGACTAGGGAATCAATAATTATATTCTATGAATTATTGAGATTTGGAAAAATGGGTGATTTCAGTTACATTGTTAGAGTTGTCTATGGAGATTCTCAGTCATCCAGTCCATGGTTGTCCCTAAGGTGCTTTGGGACTGAGAACTGTAAAAGCTTTTTGGATGAGAAACGAAACATCTTCAAGGAAAAGCAAAGTCCAGTTGCCTTTTGAAAAAGCACCTTTGGGACTTTGCTAGAATTCGGGAAATTATATTTATTGGATTGTCTTCCTTATCTGCAAAGTTTATATTCTGAGTTGAATGGGTGAATAAGTTTACACCATACCATAAGAACAAATATATCAGGCCAGTCCTGAAATTCAAATATAATTTTGGGCTTAGATCTAGGAAAGAAAATAGTCTGATCAATACTTCTTTTGTCTCCTTTATATCTTATCTTTTAAGGAAGGGGAGGGCAATAAAGTATCAAGAGAACAATGGAAGAAAGGGAAGAGCCACAGTTGAAGTCTTTAGAATATACTGTATTTTTCGGACTATAAGACTTTCCGAAGTATAAGACACACCTAGCTTTTGGGGAGAAAAGCAAGGGAAAGAAATATGCCTCTGCTTCTGCCTCCCAGCAATTTGCCTCCTTGCAGCAAACAGCCAAAAACCTGTTTCAGCTTTAGTACAGCCTGATTAGCATTCCCCAGTTTCAGCCTTCGTGCACCCCATTTTTGGGCAGCAAGGATCAAAACAGGCAGAAAATGGGGCATGTGGGGCAAAAAATGGGGCATGTGGAGGTGGAAATAGGTGGTGGCAATCCCTGCAGCATGAAACAGCTGATGATCAGAAGGCCGATCCAATTGAAAATCAGCTGCTTGTGCTAATCAGGCTGTGCTGAAGAACAGGCCAGAAAACTGTTAGCCATCACTATCTCATTGTAAACTCTTGGATAGTATGCTTTTCACATCTACCAGCAATCTAAACTTTTCCTATCTTTTCTATATCTCAGGATAGATTCTTTATCTAGACTGCAACTACCAAACTGATGAAAATAGAACCTATTACTTTTATAAATAATTTGTATAATGCATTGCTTGCATGTTGTAAAATATTCACCTGTGACTTTTGCAAAGGATAGGTATGATGAATATACAATAACCATGCAGAAGAGTGCCTTTTAAATTTAGGGCATAGTCCATCTGCTTGTGAATGCTTTTGTCCCTTGAAAATGCTTCATTAAAAGGCATGTACTATGTCCTTCATGATAAATTTTCTTTCACTTCTTAAATGTTATGGGTGATAAAAAGCCCACAGTAAATCAGTCCATGTATTAAAATTTAGGAGTCCACTTTAGTTTCATTTATAGGCTAACAGTTCACATCACATTTGCTTTGGAAGAATCAAAATATATGGAGGTGACAAGCTAACAGTGAGTAATCAATTGCAGAATCTGTCAAAGTGTTTGGGACTGTTATTTCCAACACATTTTGATGGAACACTTAATGAATTAATTCTTAATTTTGCTCATATGCACATCACATCATGTTTACTTTTTCTAAACTAGCCACATGAACTATTGCCCCAAATTACAAAAATTAGTAGTGGGTCAAGCCAACATTCAAACAGTGCTTTAGAAAATGAGTCAAAATAGATATCCATTATAGACCAATTGGATAAGATGTGGATGAATTTTCCATGTTCAAACAATGACATTGAAGGTTATTTGCAAAATCATTTATTACAGCATGGCATAACTTGGCTTGTTTCAGGAAAATATTTGCAGCCCTGAAGGTAATGAGCTTCTGTGGAAATGATATCTACCAAAATGATGATGTGCAAACAAATCTGTCTTTCTATCTATCTACCTATCTTTCTATTAAACCCTTCTTAATAGCTGAAGGGTATAAAAGTTAGAATTGTTAACAACCATTTTTGACAACCAAGAAATCCCAGAAGGGCTTATCCTGCTGTATTATTTTAATCTAGTCACATATTTCTTAATCAATTTCATATCTGTTGCTAAAAACAAAGTGGATAGTCATAGATCACATTATAACATGACTAATTTGGAAAAAAAACCTATAAGAAGCTACAAAAACAGTTTGGATATATTATGTACCAAAATATTGGTAAAAAGTTGTATTATCAAATAGTAAAGACATTTCCTTCAATAATAATAGCAATAATATATCTATAAACTTTGCTTTCAGATTATTTTATCCAATTATAATAATGTACTGTAATTTGCAATAACAATTTTCAACAAATCATATATACAGGACTTGTATGACTGCAAGTACTAAGTATAATGATGAGACATGGTATATAGATATAATACTGGTCAGTTTGACTCTTTTTACATATTACATGCTTGGCAGCACCATATAGTATGCAACATTTTACAAGCCATTAGCTACTTCAAGAATCTATGAAATAATTAGGATATCTTTGTAAAAAAAACAGCCCATGGCTTCTGAAGGATCAATGACATTTGTACGTAACAGCAGATTTTTTTTCCTGGTATTTAAACAGAGATTGATATCTCCTTACCCCTGTTCACAAGATGATGTCACATTGAGTTACAGATTATGTTATTCAAATATGGCCTTTAAACATGATTTATATATAGTTAGCTTAGCTAACCCAACCCATTAGAGAACCCAACCCATTTTAGCATAGTCAGTAAAACAAATCATGGCTTAGGAAATGTGTGAACTAAAACTGAAATTTACATTAGATGATCAGAATCTCCTCCTCCTCCTTTTCTCTTCTTCTGTTTTTTTCTCTCTCTTCCTTCCTCATCTGGAATACGGTATGTAGAATGATTAACTGCTTTCTTTGTATTGGAAGATTTCAGAATAAAATACAAATGTAAAATGCTGTTCCTTCAAAAAGATAGAATACTTACTGATATTAGCTATAGGAACCACTTTAAGCAAGAACAATAATGCTAACTGACATTTGTTTTCCTCTGCCTAGGACAAAAATTATAATTATTTGAAGACAATTCTACAAACAGTTTTTTAAAAATGCTTTTTCATAAATGAATTTGTAAATGCAAAAAACATACATAACTCTACAGTATTCCAATATTCCAATACAAGAAGAGGGGGTCAAATTATTATCCAAAGCACCAGAGGGCAGGACAAGAAACAATGATTGGAAACTAATCAAAGACAGAAGCAACCTGGAATTAAAGAGAAATTTTCTAACAGTGAGGACAATTAACCAGTGGAACAACTTGTCTGCAAAAATTGTAGGCGCTTCATCACTGGATGTTTTTAAGAAGAGTCTAGACAGTCACTTATCTAAAATGGTATAGGTTCTCCTGCTTGAGCAGGAGGCTGGACTAGAAGACCTCCAAGGTCCCTTCCAGCTCATTTATTCTAAGGAGCTTTAAGAGGAACTGAATAATCAGTTATGCAATTTTTATCAGGTATGCACATTGGATTATGCTTTTAAAAACCTGCACAATTCTGTTATTTATAGCCCATTTAAAAGTCAGAAGCAATCTTTCTTTAACCCAGGTGTTGAAATTTCTTTACATGCAAAATGCTCCATTACTAATTTTTTCTCTCACTCTCTTTTCCTCTCCCTTTTCCCCTTTAAGTCGGTTTTCTAGAAGTGGTTAGCTATTGCCTCCTTCCTAATGCTGAGAAAGATTGACTGTCCCAAGATGGCTTTGTGCTTAATGTTGGACTAGAACTCATATTCTCCCACTTTCTAGCCCGATGTCTTCACCACTACATCAGATTGGCTTGCATTACTATATGTTCTAAGCTAAACGTGTGAAAATATGTAAAAAAAATAGTGAGCAGTGATCTGCTCTAATCTTTCCTTAATTAGATGCAGATAACAATAAACACTTCCCCATCTCATTAGCAGCTTTCCATTTGAATAACTTCCATTTACATAACAAACATATAATCAAGCAGGTGTTTATTTTCTTAGTCCTGCTAGTAAAAAGCCATACAACTAAAGGACAACCCCCACACTTTAAACATTTAACATCTTAAATTATTCCTCTGTGTGCTTCTATACTTTGTGCTAATAATCTTGTTCATTTCCTGACTTCTCTCTATATTATAACTGCCAAGAACTACACCAGTAAAAGGTATAGGACACTTCCTCTTCATATACAGAATAGTTTCAACCAAAGGAACTGGCAATGGTAGAAGTTAGCAGACTTCTATCTGAAAATTCCGATACCTACTATTTATGGCTCAGTGGTTAATAACACTTGTCAGCTGAAAAGCTGACAGCCCAGTTTGAGACTTGAGTGCTGCACAGCAGGATGAGTTCCCATTACTTGCCCCAGCTCCTGCCACCTAGGGTTTTGAAAGCATACAAATGTGAGTAGATAAATACATACCATTTTGGTGGGAAATTAACAGCGTTCTGTGCACCTCTGATGTACAGCCATGTTGGCCACATGACCATAGAAAATGTCTTTGGATAATGCTGGCTCCCTCAGCCAAGAAATGGAGATGAATACCATGTCCTAGAGTTGGACATGACTGGACAGGGAAATCTTTACCTTTTTATTATTTCCTAGCTCATTACCTGGCTTCACCCGGGTATAGTGGGGCCTGCTGTGTCAACATGCTGCACTCCCCTGCTGCAGCCTACAATTCCCCCAGTTCTTTGCATTAGTGGGGCCTACCTACAACTCCCATCGTCCCAGCTTTTTTTGTCTCATTTTCCAACCTTTTTGGGGGGCAAAGAGGCCCCCTACACACTTGCGACCCCCACAGTGACTGTCTTAATATGGAAAGGTACCTCTGTGTCAATTTTGGGGGTGATTGGTGCAGGGGTGTGGTTTTCTATAGAGCACATACAAACAAACATTGCTCCAGGAAGTTCTCTTTTATAGATATAAAATAAAGAAGATGTACAGGGGCAACAGGATTACAAATAAGCAGTTTAAGGTAAAAATGCACTCAGGCGGGGGGGATATGGAAAGTTGCTTTAGAAAAGAATGAGCAACATTTGGAAATATTTCGGGTAAGATGTTTTTTCTTACAACGTATCTGATTGATGGGGAAAATACAAAGCAGTTGTGAATTATTTTCCAAATGTTACCATTCTGTTCTCCAGTTGCTCTCTATTGATTGTGCATTCTAACTGCATTGTTACAGCTATCTTTGACAGTGTTCCTAATGAAAGGGCCTTTCTTAAAGAAGCTGAGCATGTCACTTTCTGGAAATTAATTTGGAAAACTTTGCTATAGCTCCTCATTCACCTTTTTCAGGGGTGGGGGGAGAGTGGCTTTAGAAGTTGTGGTGAAAGATGCAGTGCTAATGAGAAGCTCAAACCAGTCCTCTGACTTGCCGAATAACAACTGTCAAAACCCACTCCTATCATTGTAAATAACTCTTAGGTGTGCAGGGCTGAAGAAACTGCCTTGCCTTGATTTCATCAGTACTGTAGGAACAATCCTTGAAATATTTCAGTGAAAGCATGCATTGGCCATCTCATCCCCTCGCTATTAACCTGAAAAAAAATACATTTATACTACCAAGTGCTTTTAACAGATGAGGAAGAAAGGAAAACATTACAAAGCAATGATCAAATGTGTGTCTGTGTGTGAGAGAAAGAGAGAACATGTGTGCCCATGAGAGAGAGAGATTTGAATGAGGGAGAGAGTATTTAGAAGAAATGAATGAAACTATTAATCATGAGGCACCTTTTAGGCTTTATCCAGTAACCTAAGAAAGTGCCCTGTCTTTTTTCTTTTCTTTTTTAATTAGCAGAAAGCAAATCAAATGGCTTTGTTTATTGATTCTAATCCAAGTTTTGTAATATGAAAATAATTTTCCCTCCACAAAAGCTTTACTTATAAAATACTGGCTACCTACTGAAAATTTAAAGTGATATTGACTTTGTGGTTAATTTGAAATACCAGTTCCACTTTCTTCCAGATTTAAAGTCCTAAAAAAACAACCAGAAACAGCATGGTGGGGAAATTCAGATCCAGACAGTCCTAATGACACAACTCCCTCCTGCTGTTTTCAAAGTAAGTCTGAACATAAGAAGTCCAAATTAAATGAAAATCTGTTTTAATGCTAATTCACCACTCTGGCCCTGAACATGCAAAATTAATTGGAAGCAAAATTAAGCTATGCAGATTTTGAACTATGGAAATTTTATGGAGCAAAGTTTTATTTCTTACTTCTTCTAATTTATTCTTCCATGCTGACTTTTCTGCTTAAATGCTACTAAGCTGGTTCACACAACTAAGTAAGACAGAAACTACAACATCTTGATTTTGTTCAAACCAAACAAAAATTAAAAATAGTTTAAGAGGCTAATTTTAAAGGCAGTAAGTGATATTGCTACATTTAAAGGAAAATATTGCAGAGTCATTTTAAATATTATTCATTTCTTTCTTTTTTTCCATGGATGCACTAAAGAGCCCTCAGAAGTAAGATTCCAAATTGCTCAGGTGTACATCACACGGAGAAAAACAAAAAAAGTTTCAGAGAATAAAACTTCAGCTATTTGTAACAGTCGTTTTATTTTTTATTAATATACGTAGATGGCTTCCCTGTAACTTCATTTTTCCTACTAGAGTAAAATTATATTACAGAGAAAAATCACTTACCTTTTTCATAAGGCCAGCACTACAAGATTCATAGAGTATTCAAGCTTGAATACCCAATTTTGTGAGGAGAAATTCAATTATAAACAACCCATGTTGGGCCTACCTCATTGGATTTCCTATTGTCTTTCTTCCAGAATTTTCTTACTCCCGAAGATCCCCCAACTACAGGTCATCCTCGACTTATGAGCATAATTGACCCCCAAATTTATGTTGCTAAGTGAGAAATTGGTTAAGTGAGTTTTGCTCCATTTTACGACTATTCTTGACACATTTGTTAAGTGAATCACTGTAGATGTGAAGTTAGCCACATGGTTGTTAATTTAATCTGGCTTCCCCATTGATTTTACTTGACAAAAGTTTGCAAAAGGGGATCACGTGACCCTAGGACACTGCAGCTGTTTAAATATTTAAGGACATTAAATATGAACCAGTTGTTAAGCATCCAAATGTAAACCATGTGACCATGGGGATCCTGCAATGGTCATAAGTGAAAAAAATATTTATTTCTGAATTTATATTGCTGCCTATTTGCCCATGGTGACTCGAGGCAGATTACAGAATATAATATCACATTTAAAACAATAAAAACTAAGAAAACTAATCAAATAAATTAATAAAGTACAATATAACAAAATCACCCCCCAACTCCCACCCCTGCCCCAATGACAGCAGATCACATGAGCCATTTAATGGGCTCCATCTCACTCTGGGTTCCCCAGGCCCGCTGGCAGAACCAGATATTCAGCGCCTTCCAGAAGAGTATTTGAGTGGGGGCATTCTAATCTGGAGGAAGAGGGCCATAGAGAAGGCCCTTCTTCTGGGTCCCACCAGGTGTAACTTCCTTGGGGTTGAGACCCGCAACAGTCCCTGCCTCCCCACTCTGATGGGTTGGGTAGATGTGAGCGGCAAGAGATAGTCCCTCAAATAACCTGGTCCCAAGCGATGAAGGGCTTTAAAGATGACAACGAGCACCTTGAATTTCATCCAGAAGCAAATCGGCAACCAATGCAGCTCCTGCAGGAAAGGTGATACATGTGCACACTGGAGTTTACACATAACCATGCGGGCCGCTGCATTTTGCACCAACTGGAGCTTTATGAAAAATGGTCATAAGTCACTTC
>JANHFQ010006057.1:14367-25544 GCA_032468035.1 Aparallactus werneri | reverse complement strand
AAAAAATAAAGGGAACACCTGCACAACACAATGTACTGTACATTATGTTGTTTAAGTGTTCCCTTTAGTTTTGGGAGTAGTGTTCAGTACATTGTGTTGTGGAAGTGTTCCCTTTATTTTTTTGAGCAGTATATATAGCTATCATCTTCAGTTGCCACATATGTTTACTCTACATTGCCACATAATTATTAAATAAGCAAAAAATATGCAGTATCTTTCTTTGTTTCTATATGTGACTACACACAGAGATGCATACATCTTGTAATTGATGCCTTTTTTCTATTATAAATATTTACTGAAAAGTATAATTTAATGATAAGTTATGTAAAGACCATTCTCATCACCTGATTACCTATGCTTCTAGAAGTAATATAGCAGTGTTGATTATAGTATTAAGCAAGCATGACCCTAGAGAATCAATAAGATATGGATCAAACATGGAAATGCCATGCAGATAGCATTAAAATGGACAAAGATCAGTGGGTCTTAGCTTTGTTCTAGAACAGGGCAGTCAATCTCCAGGTCCACAGGTCACACACTGGCTATGCCCATGCCTGGTTTAGCAAAGGGGGAGAAGTCCTGATACATCACATGATGCTGTCATGATGACATGAGTTTGACATCCCTGTTCTAGAAGAAACCTTTTACATTTTGCTTTGAAGGTGAATATAAACTGGCAACAAATTCTAAAATGATGACACAGAGAATCCTTGACCTGTTCTCTATCATGCAACAAGGAAGATGATGAAGAAAAAGAATAAAGTTTGAAAAAGTCTGACTTGATAATACAATCAACTGCAGCTGCTTTAAGAGTCACTTAAGCTTTGATGAGGAATTTAGATTCTTTTAAGTAGAAGCAACATTTTCCAGGTTTATGTGGAAACCTAAAGAAATGTTGGACTTCTTATTGAATGAATGGAGAAGATCTCTACTTATGTCTGAAGTACTTCATTCAAACCATTTTTAAGCAATAGCAATAGTAAAAGCACTGTATTTATATACCACATATCAGGGCATTTTTCAGCCGTCTCTAAGAGGTTTACAGAATCAGCATATATTGCCCCCAGCATTTTGGGTTCTCATTTTACCCACCTCGAAAAGATGGAAGGCTGAGTCAGCCTTGAGCCTGGTGAGACTCAAACTGCAGTTAATTGCAGGCACCTGCACTCTAAGCACAACACTCTATAGACTGAACCACCACGGCTCTTGCATGTATAAGCACGTACAACTTTAATGAACAGCCATCTGTCACAGATACCATAATCTGGATACTGCATTGAATGTTAATAATTGCTTTCAGGAATCTAAATAGCCTGTTCTAGTTCTATAATTCAGTACTATATCCATCCAGGGATTTGCTAATCCCACAAAATTATTTGAAGTAAGTTTCCTACTTTGCATCACCATGTTTTACTTTGTAATCTTGAAGTCACATTCTTTCCAAAGATGGAAAGATCTGGGCCTGTAAAAAAATATTTTCTTCATAACAGTGAAGCATATCAAACAACAAGGTCCCAAGTATTCAATTAACAGCTAAGGCAATAGTTACGTCCTCTTTCTTTTCTTATTTTTAACATCATTGAATGAGAAGCTGTTTCTGAAATTAGGTCAGATTTTAGAAGCCAATTTAATTTGGCAGAGGGGAGCAGTGATCTTAAAACATGAGCAAAAAGCATTATCTCTAATTATACCAATGTTCTTGGAGCAATGAATTATGTCATCTTCTTAATGAATCTTAAATCTATTAAATAAACTTAATTTATATTTTACTGAGATCTCCATATGACAAAAATGCCAGCAGGCTACATCTGAAGTCTAGGTGGTGATTCTTGATTCTGTTTACATCAGCACCCTGTTTACAAGCACACCCAGAAATTGGGAAATTCCCTACTATATTAAGATAATCTGCTTGATATCATTTTTGTTATTTTTTGACAGTTTTTAAGAGAGGTCCAATCCTGTCACTCAAAACGTAACTATTTTTTTCCCTGGATAGTGTCCTTGATGTTGGGTGGTAAAGATTTTTCAGGTATCTAAACAATCTTTCTGGCTCATAGAAGACCTAATCCAAAAGATGGTTGAATCTACCTCCAGAAGAGAATCATCGTTGCCACATTAGTTTTAATGAACAAATGAAAACAAATGGAATTCTAAACAAACTTGTTACAGAATTCCAAACATTTTGCCAGAACTTAGCAAGTTACAATAAACTTGGGAAACTTTTTACTTCCTGAAAGTCCATCTATTAAACAGTCAGACTAAAAAAAATGGAATATATGTGAACATTAAAATGCATTTGTAAAGAGAGATAAATTCAAAGTCTTTAGAAAAGCCCATTCTATAATTCTGTTCTTAATTCAATTGCTGTGTTCAACAAGGCATGTCTCAGTTAAAAAATATCACAGTTCTCAATGCCACAGGGAAGGTACTTCACTTCCTGCTGATACTTTAAAAATGCTTTATTATAATTGGTTAATCATAAAAGGACATTTAAAATATTATTTATTTACCTAGATTCCAAATGTCTTTGACTTTTCAATTCATTTGAATTGGCCTGTGAAGAAATAGTTTGATTTGCATTTGCAACAATTTTTGAATTGTGGCCTTAAGCAACTGCATTTTATATAGTGCAATCATTGTAGAATAGATTTAAAATTGTTTTTAAATAGAATTTTGTTTTAGATGTAAGTTTCACTTTCAAGTAACAAATCATAGGGTTATATCCTAAAATTACATACTAACTTTCTTTTTAACTTTCTTCCTGATGCTTTCAGGAGTACTGGCCTCCACTTCCTACATAACCCATCTTCCTTGGTCGAGATAGCCAATAGCCATGTTGTCTTGGCATGATGGAGAAATTTATTTTAGCATTAAGTTGGAGAAAAATGCCTTAACTCATAAATACCCAATATAGTTTTTGATGGAGAAACAAGAAGCATTCTGAAATCCATAACACAACATATTTCTTTCTCCTGTTAATAAGTAAAATAAATAGATTTTGCAGATTCCATAGATTTTCATTTATCTTTGAGATGTTTTGAAGTTTTGCCAAGAGACTTTTAGAGCAATTCTTGCTCATATGCAAACTACTGAGTATGAATAAGCAAGATGAAAATAGATTCTTTATAATCTTCCTGTAAATTATGGATTTTTGTCAGGACTTGCTAAAACCATTTATAGAATTATACAGCTTGTTCATTTTGTACACAAAAATTATAAATAAACCAATTTAAAACATTGGTTCCTAGAGCAAAAGTTTTTTCATATATATTTTAGAATATTAATATATGTAAACATAACTGGTTAAAATTGTTTGTTTTTAAGTTCCCATTTTAACAATATGCTTGTTAAATGTAAATGCAACTTGATACGTTGCTCTTGGCCTAGTTTATGGTTTTGCTTTATAGTCTTCTCTTCTACAATTATACTCTGACATATATGATATATACATCACATCTTGGTATGAATGAATGTTTTCTTGAACAGGATAAAAATTAATTAAATGTTGTATTTATAACAACAAACATCTGGACAACCACTAGATTGTAGCAAAGAAATAGTTTTATGGGTCGGTTTCTTGTTATCTCATGCATGTCTAGTGCTTTCTGGTAGCCCAGTTTTATAAGTCTAAATTGAGCACATCGCAAAAATGTAAGAAAACAACAATTAAACCAAGCAGGCTGAAAATATGAACAAGTTAAAAAGCAGCAGCCAATATAATAGAATGAAAACTAGCTGCAAAGATCATATGGGTTGAAAACTATGTAGACACAAAGGTTACATTAAAAAACTATGTAAACACAAAGATCAACTTGAAGCTAACAAAAAAGATAGTCAATGGATCTCCCACAATAATGATTTCCAGTAATTAGATACTACCACTAAAATGGCTCTGTGTCAAAGCGTGCATTAAATGTTGACAGCTCATACAGAGATTAACATCCTGTCTATTTTAAAATCCAAAATGTTTAATGGTGAAAAATCAAACATAAACAAATTCAAGCATGTCCTTAAAAGTTTAAAACCCAGATAAGTTGGGAATGAAGGGCTAATTAAGAAATAATTCAAACACATTCACATATGAGGATTTGGAAGAGCCCTATTCAACATTTAACCTAGTGTTTTCAACCTCCACAGCAAAGATTTGTGGACCTCAAGTCCCAGAATTCCTCAGCTGACATGCTGCCTTGTTGCCCTGTCCCTTCTCATGCATTGGTTGGGAAAGCTTGAAAATCCTCTTTGTAGATCTAAATCAGATGGGGCAGAGCCATGAAGGCAGCCTACCTGAACTGGTTTTCCCATTTTCAGATAAACAAACCTTTTCTACCTCCGACTGCAGGAATTCCTAAATTCTTCAAATGGGGAGTTGGGCACCAGGTCTTTCTTAAATGCATGTGAAACCTTGTATTAATTTAAATGATGTGCATGTTTTTTTCCCAGTAATCAAAAGCAATGGCACTTTTTGCTTGTTCTGGAAGAAAAAAAAACCCTAAAGCATATACTAGAGAAGTAAACAATTTGCCTGAAAAACAGCTGTTGTCATGCAAAATGCTTTAGCTTAACACAAGCAAATTAAACCTAAAAATAAAACAACTGCCTGTCTTTATGCTGTCAAAAATATAGCCTATTAGATAAGCTTCATTATTTTATCCAGTGAAAAACTGAAACCAACTCCAAAATTAGGCAATGATCTAAACTACCAAATAGGAACTCCACTCCTCTTAAGTGGAGGAGATATGCTATATTTGCTACGGTGAGAGATTTTTAAAGGCTTTGAGGATGGGTCTTCTGAAAATAACACACACAGTGGGCTAAACAACAAAAAAGTAGCGTTTGTGTTGCTAACAGGATTCATATGAACATTCCGACCAGCAAATAAATATCAAGGCATGTGGGAAAGACATATCAAAAGCTCAGCTAGATTGTCCCAATCCTAGCCATATCAGTACTTTTATCAATCAAAAGCAGAGAATTTAGAATTCATTCTATATGGGCGGAACTGTTAACTCACATTTACCAGCATATACTAAATCCTGAATCCTGTATGTGACAAGTGGGTAAGTGAATGCTACTCTATTATCCTATATTATACACTACTACATTTCAATCAACCTGTGCTATTAGGCTTCCAGGTGTATTAGATAACCATTCTTGGGGTAGTTGCCTAAGCATACTAGATTGGGAATGACTATTTGATAGGGCCATGCAATGATTCAGGTTCAGTTCTATAAAGATGTTTTGAGCATGCAGAACCCAACCGTAGGTCCAATTTGCAAGTCTTAAAACTAGTCAGCTCGTTCGTGGGAACTTGTTTTGAAATATCTTCTTGGAATCAAATCCAAAGTGCTACAAAGTTCTACTTTCTACATTGATCCAGACTTGGGAGGGAGCATTATCTGCTTTGATAGGTCAGCTAGAACAAATCACAAAATAAATGATAATGGATTCTCAGTAAGAATTCAAAATAATAAAGTGCCACAGAAATTTAATTCTCTGTCTAAAATTGCTACAATAAGGGAAATTACAAGTAAACTGGGAAAGTACCGTAAATCAATATAAAAAATAATAAATTCAAACTGGCTAATATGCATTGAGTTAATTATGAAACCAAAATCAAGTATAATAAAATAAAGAAGTAAGAGCAGGCTTATTTCTTATTGATTAACCGAGAAAACTATGGCCAATTGCTTGGCATTCCTGAAGGGCTTTTGTCCTTTTAAATGAAAGTAATGAGCTATAATATTCTTGAGGATTTTGCATTAGCCCATAATGGGCTGGCATTCATAGATCATCCTTCCCTTCCTATCACCACAGCAATTAACAAGGAAGAAATTTGGAGATAGAAGAGTAGAGTTGGATTTTACACAACTATTTGATTTCTCAGGTTTTTAAAGTCAAGAATGTTGTTGTATATAGGGAAACAGACTCCTAATGCTCTCTTTAAATTGTACATGCCACCATTAAATTAATATTTTAGACACTTTTCTCATTTTCTCCTTTAAAAGTATTCAAATTTCACTTGGTTTCCTCAAAGTCTTTTAGGCAACTAGAAGATGGTTTAACACACACACAAACACATACACACAAACACACACACAAACATATTCATACATGTTCTTTACTGGTTATGGTTTGGGCTTTTTAAATGCACAAAATCAGTATTATAAGATTTAAATGTTAGGATGGCAAAGGATAGAGTGTGTTTGCGAAGAAGAAAAAAGCAGGGAAAGGAAGGGAAGGAACCATTCATAAGCTTGTGTCTCCATTTTGTTTGCACTCAGATAAAATACTCAGAGTCATATCCTCACTTTTGGATTGCACATTGAGCTCACTCCGTCTTGAGGCTTTCCGAGTTGCCCTGGAGAGCTTTCTCCGAAAAGTGTCTCCAGCCAAAAAATACAAAATAGGATCCACGCAGCTGTTGAGACTCGCTAGGCCTCGAGTTACTTGGTAGGTAGCATAAACCCTGTTGTTAAACGCACACATTTCCGGAGTCTGAAAATCCAGCCGGGCACGTAGATTCAAGTTTTTCATCACGTGGAAAGGAAGATAAGACACAGCAAATACTGCCAACACTATAATAACCAAGTAAATTGATTTCCTCCTAAGTGGGGAATTGTCTAAATCTTTGTAAATCAGTGCTTTCACGATTAATCCATAGCAACCGAGGATCAGAATGAATGGGATGCAAAACAAGAAGACAGTGGTGCACATGCTGTAAATAAAATAGCTACGCAGGTAATTGTCTACTGTTGTGTCATAGCACGCCATGGTTTTGATTTTCCTTACTTCAGTCCCAGAGTAAAAGAAGATGGGAGAGATTCCCACTACAACGACAAACCAGACCAGGGAGCTGATGTAAACAGCATTCTTTTTTTTCAGCCTCCCTAATGATTTCAAAGGATGCACCACACCAGTGTATCTGTGCACACTGATGCATGTGAGGAATAAGATGCTTCCATACAGATTGACATGAAAGATAAATCTCTGAAGCTTGCACATGAAGTCTCCAAAGATCCAGTCTGTTTGATTGAAGTAGTAGAATATGAGGACAGGGAGCGTCAGGACGTACAAGAAGTCTGCTAGGGCCAAGTTGAACATGTAAACGGAGATGCCACTCCATGGTCTCATGTGAAAGACAAACATCCAGATGGCCACGCTGTTGCCAAGGAATCCAGTGATGAAGACTACGATGTAGACAGCTGGCAAGTAATAGAATTGAAAACCAGTTTTGGTCAAGGAACACTTGCTAGTGGCATTGCTGGTCACATTGCTAGCCAGCGCATGGGTTTCAGTCAAATTCAGGACAGCCGAAATAAGGGCTTCAGTCATGGTGACACCAAGGAATTCACATCAGTGGTTTTCAAGATCTAGTATCAGCAAGTGTCCCTAGAGAAAAGAAAGAAAGTATCTAAGCTATGGCAATAAAAGAAACAATGCAGCAAAACAGGCAGGAGAAAAACCATATTCAATTTTCAGCAGATCTAGAAGCAGTGTATTTATTTATATCCTGCTACAATCTGGTGACTTTTGATAGCTCACATGATAGAAAAAAAATATTAAAACATTCACAGTATCTTTAAACTTAGAATTTAAATAACTAAATAATAATAAAATCACTACGAGTTCGTTAATTGACAGGGCCATAAGTACTACATTTGCTTTTTTTGGCAGGCATATCTTCCTGCAGACCAGTTGAGATGCTTTAATTTACTGCCCATATTCGAATGTCGATATTATATTCTTTTTAGAATATGATAGCTTCAACTTGTGAGTTATTCCCCATATGCCCTACCACTTGCCACAAAATGTAGCGCAAGGAACTAGTCCTTACAGACTGTTAAACTCAGTCAAGTATCAGTTTTTGTTAAAGCATCTTATGGGCATTACCAGATGAGGCTGTTATTCATACAATCACCCTGACTCATCCATGGAATTTTGCAAACCTCATTCCCCATTTGTAACAAACTTCCTCTCTGCCCACCACCACTGATGCCGTCTCTTAAGAGAGGAGAAAATCTATTCAAGGAGAAAAAAAAAGCAAAAGTCCTCTGCAATACTTTTTTGACTGGTATTAACAGTGTACAAAAAACTGTCCATCTGGAAGAACCTTGCATTTTATATTCTGGAATTTCATATACCAGGAAGGCAGATGGAAAGTCATGAACTTTCTGAAAAATTCAGCCACTGAGAGATCCTATGGTGTAAAAGATCTTCATGCATCTTGACTTGACTGCTTCATCCACCCACCCCCACCCCTTGCACCATACTTTAAATCTAGCTGATCGCTAGCAAGTACCCAAAACAAAGTGCTTAGGCCAAAGACTGGTGGAATGTATACAGGTTAGGAAGAAAATATCTATCAATAGTTTTTAAAAGGTGTAAACTTGGCATTACTGAAATAGTGTAACCATTTCACCTGACATTTACTGATCAGAATTGCCATATGGTTGTTGGCAATTCTTCTCTCTCTTTCTCTCTGCATACATTTCCCCCATTCTAAACATGTATTGTTTAATGAAGTAACCTAGGAGATGCTTTCTCTATACAGATAAATCATGGAAGAGTTTTCAATCCCTACTCTTTCAAAGAAAAATGAAGGGAAATGTACAATACAGACATTAAATAATATCCAAATAAACTGCTATATTTGTTTAGATACCCATCCTACACATATTTTCCTTCTTAACAACATCAGAGGAACCTCCTTTAATATATGACATAGAGGCAGTCTCTCGGTGTTCTACTTTTTCTCTGCAAATGGCATTCTGTACCTGAAAATAGCCCAGAACCATTCTAATAAGAGGCTGTTGATAAACACAGTTGCCACAATCTGGTCTAATTCCTTTTCAGAGCCCTGGATGATAGAAATCACAGCTACAGGTTGCCTCCACGTAATCTGCAAATTAAATGTCAGCTAGAACTATCCTAAGTAAATATTTCAGTTCAATTATCTTTGGCTACTGAAGACAGAGGGAAGGAGGAATAAGAAATGGCTATTTAGGCAGCATATGAATGGCATCCTCCCCACTCCCAAAAAGTAGTTTGGTTTCTTAAATTTGAGTTAAACAGATCATAAATGACTGAAGATAGTGGGAAAGTTTCTGAAAATTATATGAGTGGTGGCAGAAAAGGGGAGAGAGAGAATCCAGATACCCTCTACCCACAAGAAAATAATTATTGGTATTCCATGAGAAACTGAAGAATTACAGAGTCTAAAAAAGCTGGAGCAGGTGGACAAGAAAATTGCAGGGAGCAACAGAAAAGGTTAAACTGCATAGAAATGAAGGGAGAATCAGAGGACAAGATAGCTGTAGGAAGACAACTGATATGAAGAAAACTCAGCTGTGCATCCTTAGACACCTATGGCTGGATCCCTCCTGCTGGCACCCCAGCTCCTCAAAAACTATGAAACCATAGCTTATCCATACACATTTTGAAGCATCCCTAACAAATCACAATGTCTGTGCTCACACATGCCAAAGCATAATGGTATATGTTGGGCCATCATTTTCGGGTTAGCAGGCTGTGATATCAACCTCTGTGGGGTTACATAGGAGATATGTAACTAGTTTAAGGGCAGTAAAAAGTAACACCTAAAGGTGACTTAACTTTTCTTGCTTCTATACCTATTGCACCCGCATGCACACACACACACACACACACACGCACACTCTCGCACACTCTCACACATGCACATACACAGAGCCTTCGCCACCCTTTACCCCAGCACAGCAGCTCCTCCCTCCGCCCTAAATGCACACAACACGGAAGTCTCCAGTCAACAAAATGGGTTCAAATCCAGACAAAAGCTCAGCCCCGGATCGCAAGTCAAGCACGAGGGCCCGCATAGCTCCGGAGCATGTACAGAAAGCGTCTTCTGCCTAGTCTCTTTCTTCCGCCGTCTTTTCCTTTCAGCCTCCGTTTGACTGCGCTCCTCTGAGGTCTCATTTTGGCAAATCCACTCCGTCCCTTCTAAACGACATTTTTACTTCCGAGTTAAGAATTCAGCACAGGAGTGTCAGCCAAAAAAAAAACACCCCATCGCTTTGGCCACCGTTAGCTCCATGCCCTGTTTTTCAACCGGATCACGGGAAGGGAGGGGGGCGGCTTACCCTCTTCTGAATGAAACCAGCGCGCCAGGAGAAAAATGCCCCCACGGACAGAGCTCGGCGCTTAGCACGGCTCACATCTCAGTTACTTTGTCAGACAAACTCCGAGGGTCACCAAAAAAAAAAAAAAAATGACAGGCGTCGCGGCAGAGAAAACGAAGCCGTAGATCTCTTGGCCCGGGCAAAGTCTTTAGGCGGCGTTTTCAAGCGCTTGCAATAGGGCACTTTCAGAGAGAGATGCTCCCGCCGTTCCCTTTTTGCCTCAGAGCCGGAAACTTTCCTCCGCGGTTAGACGACTTACCTTCTGGAACGCCTCAAGACGCTCGGCCAGAGCGGGCAACGCGGTGTCTTGCCGCCGTTCTTAGCGCTGCTGTTGGTGGCGGTGCTGCTGCCACCGCGCCCGCCGTCGGCTCCTTCTCCTTCATGCCGCGGTTCCTTCTTCGCAGCTCCCGGGCGAGGCGGGAGAAGCGGAAAGAGCCGGGCGGCGCGAAGCATGTGCCCGTCAGAGTCCCGAGCTCTGGGCTCCTCGCGGCAAGCGCCGCCACATTCCCACACTGGCGAGGCGGGCAAAGAGCGTGCTGACGCGCGCTGCTCCGGCAGGCGGACGGCGGGCGGGCGGCAGGCAGGCAGGCAGGCAGGCAGGCGAGGAAGTGCAGGCGAGCCGCGAGAGGGAGCGCAAGGAGGCGGGAGCGGCAGCGGCTGAGGCGGCAGAGAAGAAGGCTGGTTCCCGCCCCCTGAAGCTCTTCCCCGCGTGGGCAAAGGCAGATCCACTTTTTCCTGCCGTGGCAGGGCTGCCGAAAATAAATCAAGTGGTGATTGTTACGGCTCAACGAGTTGTGGCTTGAGGGTGAGTTCAGTTCGATCCCAGGGAGCAAATAATATCAAATCAAGAGAATTCATACATTCGTGGATCTGACTTTTTAATCCAGATGTGCATTGATGGATACACTAAGATATGATAACCTTTATTGTCGTTTTTTTTAATTATATTTATATCTATATAATTTTTACAAAAAAAAAAAAAAATATAAAAATAACCCAAAAACAAAATAAGGACAATATATT
>JANHFQ010006055.1:248458-259188 GCA_032468035.1 Aparallactus werneri | reverse complement strand
AACCAGCCAGGAATGGGATTTGGGGATCCTCTGAACTGGGCAGACTCTTAGCAAGACGTTCTCCCGAACCCTTGCGAACCTCCAGCAGCCCACCTCTGCAATGATGGCTATAACTTTGGTGGCTTTATGCTTCTTAGAAGGTAGGATTGCCACTGGTTACTGATTAATTTGGTTCTTCATTATCTATTATTATCAGAGGCACATATATATCTCAATATCAATTGCTAGGAAATTTGGGCAGCAGAGTTTAGTACCCTTGTCTGTTTCATGGGAGCTTTTTATAAGCACCAGTCCCATGGTTGTCCCATGGAGCATCAAATGGACGATTCATCAAAATACTGTAGCAAACCATACACCATCAGGACACAAGTACAAACAGGATGGAATTTGCACGTTGATATTACAGCACACATTTTGCTTTTGCCCCACCACTAATGTCCATAACCCATTGTGGAAGCAGAATGTTGATGTAGATCTAAGGCCATGAGATCTTCTTAAATTCTTAATTGTGATTGGGGCTGAGATGTCAGGTCTGTTAACAACTTATGAAGATAATCGTCTTATATTTCTGCATCATCTAGACTTCTCGTCACTTCAATATCTCACACACTATTTTTTGTCTCTCATTAAAGGTAAAGGTAAAGGCTCCTCTGTCCAGTCATGTCTGACTCTAAGGGGTCAGTGCTTATCTCTGTTTCTTGGCCAAGTGAGCCAATGTTGTCCGAAGATGCTTCCCTGGTCATGTGGCCACCATGACTCTACACCAAGGTACACAGAATGCTGTTACCTTCCCAACAAAGTGTGACCTATAATCTACTCACATTTGCATGGTTTCGAATTGATAGGTTTGCAGGAGCCGGGGCAAGTAATGGGACCTTACCCTGTCACGTGGCGCTTGGGACTCAAACTCGGGATGTCAGTTTTCCAGCTGATAAGCTCAGCATCTTTAACCACTGAGCCACTATGCACCTTGTTTCTAATAAGCATTATAGCAATAGCACTTAGACTTACAGTATATACCACTTCACAGGCTTTACAACCCTCTCTAAGTGGTTTACAGAGTTAGCATATTGCCACCAACAATCTGGGTCCTCATTTTACCTACCTCGGAAGGATGGAAGGCTGAGTCAACCTTGAGCCTGGTGAGATTCAAACTGCCAAATTGCAGGCAGCCAGCAGGCAACAGAATTAGCCTGCAATACTGCAATTCTAACCACTGCGCCACCATGGCTCTTTTTATAGAAATTTACCCGCACCACTAGTGGTTCTTAAACACAAATTAACATAGGTATTGAGTTTGAGGATTAACGTTAATACTTATTTTCATCTGCTAACTCACTTCCTAAAATTATTCAAGTGTATAGATTTCCATCTGCCAGATTACTAATCATCCCCCAGCCTTTTTGCACTTCCATACGCATAACAAAAACCAGATGCTTTTTGTTCCCTGGAAGACATCATATATGCTTTACACAGAGTTATGCAGGTCTCCCCAAAGGCATACCTACATATTCCCTTTCAAACTGGAGTGAATTTTATCCCAACTAGGTGTATTCATTTGGTTCCCCAAACATACCTAGCTTGTGTAGATAAACTTGACAGAACCCCTTGAGGTGTCACAAGTGGTTTGTCAGGGAAGAAACAGATATATTTATCCCCACTTAAGAATAATACCATGACAGCAAATGGAGAAAGGAACAGAGAGGACAGCCACAGTATGCAACTGACAGCCCTAGCTTCAAATTATGGTGAATTGTTTTCCAGACTGATTGCCTAAAGTGCTTTAGGAGCAGGGGCATTGAAGTGAAATATCATAGTGAAATATCATAGCTATATTCTAATTCTCAATGCTCGTTGCTTTTGTCTCAGTGCACCCTGCTTTGCTGCAGAATTGTGGGGGGGGGCTTTAAATATCCATTTGGAAAGTGGGGGAATCTGCCATTATAATTTTCTTTGGTGTCTAAAAAAGGCTTAATATCATCCTATCATAATCCTTGCACCTATCTTTTTGAAAACTTCCATCATTTTCCAGATTTATTGCCTTAGGGCAGCTCTTTTCTTTGGAACATTTTTCAAATAAATTGCCCAAACAGTAATACCCCTATGGAAAGGCAGACAAGGAAATGAAAAACATGCCTTCCCACATACATGGTCTATCCAGACCAATGTGAAAGTTGCCATCCAAGAAACTAATGCATCTATCTTTCTAAAACAGGAGTCCTCGACACCAGGGCCGTGGCCCAGTACTGGGCCATGGCCCATCCAGAACTGAGCTGTGCAAACAGCAGGCAAGCGCATGTGCAAGCACCTCCACTTGTGCAAATGGAGCTCCATTTATGCAAGTGGAGCAGTACGTGCTCGTGTGCGCACCTGCCACTCACACAAAACCATCCCCTCTCCTATCCACCTGCCAGTGTGCAAAGCCAAAAAATTGGAGACCACTGTTCTAAAATATTATGAGCTTCTAAGCAAGGCAACCTTGATACTGCATGCATTGGCACACACACAAATCCTTACCATGATCATTCTTATTTCAAAGGAAGGGATAACAATAGGAATAGCACACTTATATACTGCTTCACAGTGCTTTATAGCCCTTTCTAAGCAGTTTACAGAGTCAGCATATTGCCCCCGACAATCTGGGTCCTCATTTTACCAACCTCGGAAGGATGGAAACTGAGTAAACCGTGAGCCGGTGAGAATCGAACTGCTGGCAGTCGGCAGAATTATCCTGCAATACTGCACTGTAACCCCTCCGCCACCATTAAAGGATTTCCTAAGAATTCTGTTGTGTACAAATACATCAGCCTAATCAGATGAAAACTGTCAAGTTTGATCCTTGCAGTAGGTCAACTTTGCCAACAAATTTCCAGTTCACTAAGAAACAAAAATGTCATCTGAAATTTTTTAAACAAAAAGATGATGAATGTAAGAGCACTTCTGCACTTAGTATTTGACAGTCCTCATGCCTCCTAAGCCATTTCGATTTCTATTCTCACAGTTTTCGTTCCATTCCGTCAATATGATATGGGGGGGGGGATCTAGTTCTTTGTTGATGTTCAATTACCAAACGAATGAATTCTTTATTATAGCCAATGGCTAGCAGTTAAAATAGTGTTCTGCAGTAACCATCCATACCATAATACAATAATAAGAGACAGAGTAACACTAAAGCAACAGAACAGGAGACTGTATGAGACAACCAGACCTGTTGAGAGAAATTGCCTATCAGTTTTGCTGACATCCTCTCATTATCTTCTGCTGACGGGGCACCAGCAAAACTGATAATCCATCACTCTCCCCAGTTGCAATCTTACAGTTTATCACTTCTATGTTTGTCTATGCCTGCTTTATTATATATACATTATTGCTAGGATGTTCTAGTTCTAGAATATTGGATGGCCCTAGGCAATAATAAAGAATTCATTCATCTATCCATCCATCCATCCATCCAATGATATCAAATTATTAACTAGATAAAAGAGGGGAAACCAATTTCTGAATCAAGATATGTATTCATGTTTCTTCACCGAATGGAAAAAGGGAGAGTCCCAGTTAGTCTAAGGTGGGTCAAATTGTTTGCCAACTCACTGAACCAAAGAAGCAAATCTGGTTATCTATACACACCTCATATTTCTACCACAATCATGCAGCATGTTTGATGAGAACCGTTCTTTGCATAAGACTTTGCCTTTTTCATCATACAGTCAAAACTACTGTTTTCATTTTTACTAGAATGCTATCTCCTGTTCTTCCGCAGTCATACTGAATATTCTTTTGTTTGTTTATTTACTTTCAAATACTTACTTTTCTCAGCAACAGCAGCTTCCCTAAAGTTGAAAAAAAATGGGGAAAAATTAACATTCCAGTACGATGACAGTGATGACCAAAATAAACCAATTGCAAAGTTTATGTCCAAAGGAAAAAAAAAATAAAATCTTACTTGAGCCGCTGGAATTCTTCATAGGCCTCATCGAAAGCTGCAGTGAAACATTTCAGCATGTTAGGAAGTTGAGTTTATGAGTTGGCACAAATACGAGCATACAGTATGTACTTGCCTTGCTTTCCCCCCACCCACAGCCTACAGTGTGGTACAGAAACATCTATCAAAATCTAAAAGCAGGGATCAAAGTCAGTCTTGATGAGACATGGACGGAATAAAAATAATGCATGTTCCTGGAACATCTCGAGCACAGAATTGGTGCTTATGACTAAACCAAAGAGAAATAGGGCAGTTTCCAAAATACCGTATTTGTTTGACAGGGATAAAATGTTGAATGGGTGGTAAAGATCCCTACCTTGCCCAGATAGATCAAGCGTCCGCTTGTGGGCTTCCTTGCCATCAAACAGCTCAAAGGTATATTTCCCTTTATCTTTTTCGGTAGGTTCACATATCTGTATCCATGCGACTTCATCACTACCACCAATTCTCATCTTTTCACTTGAAGAAACCTTCGCTTCCCTGGGTAAACCAAAAGACCACATTCAAGCAAACGTGCATCATTTTGATATACTTGCACATTACAAAGCAGAAGAGGAATTGTCAGACCTGCCACAAGTTAAACCTCTAAATCAGGGGTGTCAAACTGGCGGCCCATGGACCTGATGCGTCACATGCAGGCTATGCCCACCCCAGCTCCCCAAAGGGAAGAAACATCACAAAATGTCACGTGGTGGCAATGTAACACCATGAGCTTGACACCCGTGCTCTAAATAGAAACGATCCTTGGCTCCATTTGTTGAGAAAGGCGTAGTTCATTAGAGATCAAGTGTACTGCAGTATTGCAAAATCAGAATTGAAAATCAGGCACCCAAATTCCTAAGTTCTACCAAAGGTGCTTTTTCAAAAGGCAATTGGACTTTCTGTTTTTTTTTCTTTGAAGATGTTTCGCTTCTCATCCAAGAAGCTTCTTCAGATCAATCCCTGTAAAATGCTGAAGAAGCTTCTTGGATGAGAAGCGAAGCATCTTGAAAGAAAAACCAGAAAGTCCAATTGCCTCTTGAAAAAAACACATTTGGGACAACCGTGACCTGGATCACTGAGAATCTCCATAGACATTCCCTAAGTTCTACTTTTTCTTCCCTTAACGGTCTTCATTGCCCCGTCAGTGTAACCAATCAGGTTCAGGCAAGGTGTTTTCCTAAAGGTCAGTCCAAGTGTAGTTTGTTATGTGGCCCCCTCCTTCTTCCAGCTGGATGACCTTGAGGCAGTATCGCATGGAGGTGTAACACTTACTTTCATTTCCGAAGCATTCCCTCCTTCATTCCCCCTCCCAACAGTTCAGGGCAGTCTGTCATCACATAACAGCAAAACACAAGGAAGCACAAGGTGGCAGCTGACGGGGATGTTCCTGATTGTCTTACAGCTAGTTTCAAACAGCCAGAAAGTCTCAAGCAAAAGTTTAAATGCCACATGACTCCTAAAAAATATCTCTGGGAAGCTGGTGTTCCAGCTATGTTCAAATCCTTTGGTGTATTTTAAATAAGCAGCCATAGACATTATAGTTAAAGCTGCAAACGTACTCTTGTTGCAAGATTGTACTGCAGTTGCAGTTCAAGAAAAGTTTTCTACACTTTCATTATTGGAGATATGTGAGCTATTTGAATATAAAGAAATCTAATAATAAAAAAGCTGAATTTTCTTCAGAGTGTAGTCTCAATACAATCTTGCAAAAGGTTGAGGATTTGCAGACTTCAGTCAGAAGGACTACCTTTAACCAAAAAGCCATTGAAGCATTATATCCTTTGTACCTATAAAAAGAAGGAAATTCTGAGATAATTTTTTTTAATTAGCAAGATTCTTTTTCAGAAAATAACATCTCCACTTGACCTTTCCTTTAAATTCTTTCCTTTTTCATTTTCTAATTTATTTCACACTTATTTTTGTTCTATCTGTAGTTCAATGTAATAATCTACATAAAGCTTAAAACCATTTTGTTTTGTTTTGCTTTGGCTTTTTTTAAAGGAAAAGCATCTCCTAGGGAGATTTCTATTACTTCTGCTGTTTATCATTTATAGTGGTTTCAGGATGTATCTTGTATTTTCAGAAAGAGAGAGAAAAGACAAGGAAGACTAGCTGAATATTTTAAGGGGAAATAGAGGAGATTAAAGAGATGCTCAAAAGGAAAGCAAGCAAAAGTACGCAGCTGTATGACTGATTAATCCAAGTTTTGTAAGTCACAACCAGGAAAGAAAGAGAGGCAAAGAAAATGAGACTTTCAGCTCTGGGTTTGTTTGTTTGTTTGTTTGTTTGTTTGTTTGTTTATTTATTTATTTATTTATTTATTTATTAGACTTCTATGCCACCCAGCTCCCTGGGGACTTTGGGCAGCTGGGGTTGAAGCACAGTCCCCAATATCTGCAGATAGGGCTGGGGAAAACCCTCATTTGAAGTTTCATACAATTACTAACACCTGTAGCAGGTAATTCTGAACTTTATAGAACTGTAGCTGCATTCAGAAGTAAGGTGCTCGCTGTGAGATACTTAGCTGAAAAATCAGAGGCATTTCTTCGAGCAGACATGAAAAATTCAAAGGAAACCTGATATTTCATCTGAAGTTTTCAAGTTTAAAAACGTCTCTGGGAGTCATAACATATTTTACTTAACTTCGTGCTTTTGCTAACTGATAACTGTAGGTACGATGACCTTCGTATTGCTTTGCATATTTAATGCTTAGTGTTATGACCCAGACTTCTCAGACTTCCCCCTCCAGCTTCCAACACCAACCTTACTCAGGCAGAGTTCTTGACACAGCAATTTTAATCACGAACAGATAACCAGGATACAGACTCAGAAACTCCTTCTACAACTAAAAGTTGTCTCCCCAAGCCTCTACGCCCAACCACACCCCTTTTATATCCTCAGGGGTGTGGTCCCCTTACTGCACAGGTGCTCCCTGGTCCACAAGCCTCTACGCCCAACCATACCCCTTTTATATCCTCAGGGGTGTGGTCCCCTTACCCACCTTGCTCCCTGGTCCCGCTCCAACCTCCTCTTAGCACGTCTTCTATTCCTAGCATCTCTCCACTCCTCCTCATCCCCACTGCTCTCTTCCGATGTATGCTGCGGAGTGTTTGCGGGGGAGATAGCCTCTGGCACGCTGTCTGCTCCCTGCATGCCATCAGCCCTGTCTGACATACTTTCCATATCGTCCAAGTCCGACTCCTCAGACAATTGTGCCTCAGGCCTCTGCTGAATCACAACACTTAGGACTCAATAGCTCCCTGATAGTGTGTGAGATCAAATCAGGAAAAGAACCAGCTCACATTCCCACTGAACAATCCTGGTGTAGGTATCCAGAAGAAGAGCAATCCAAATTGATGGGATTTCACCTGACAGGAAACCGACGTATGAAAGAATGGCTAAAGATGTAGTGCAGAGTTGTCAAACTCACAATGACATGTTGTTGTCACATGACGTATTGCAACTTTTTCCCCCTTCACTAAACCAGAGGTGGGCGTGGCCAGTGCATGATGCATCCGACCTGCGGGCTGCGAGTTTGACAGCCCTGATGTAGTAAATAAAGGGTTGACCTAGAAACCAGTAGATTGTGAATTTTAGTCCTATCCTGGCCATGAAAGCCAGATGGGTGATTTTGAGCCAGTCACTTGCTCTCAGCCCAACATGCTTCATAAGGTGGTTGTTGTGGGGAAAATAGGAGGAAAAAAGAGTATTAAGTGTGTTTATCGCCTTGAGTTATACTTATAAGATAATAAAGGTGGGACAAAAAATTAATAAATAATAAGCATCAACTTCCTCAGCCAAACAGATCTGTAGCTTGGAGCTCTGTTAGATCTCCGCTTTTCAGTGGGTGGAGGATTGTCTGCTGTGGGTGGCTGCTGACTTGAAGATTTGTTCCAGGTTCCCTGTTTGCAAAGTCCTAGGATGATTCAGGGGACTCGCAGGCAAAGCTGCCAGCTGTGCTGATGACAGTATGAAAACATAGGTTGGCTCATTTGTCATGCAAAACCTATCACAGAGGAATGTAATTTATTCCTTTAAAAAAAGTTAGAAATGACCATCTGAGCTGTAATTTTCCTGCCTGCATTATCAGCGTCATTGCCAAAATGAGTTTTCAGTAGCAACTGAATACCAGTAGACATTCATGCAGGATTCAGAACTTGGTTCTCTCTTACTTGTGATACCAGCTTGATTTCATTTCCTCCATGTAATATTTCAAGAAACACTGCACCCTTATTCCTTCTGGAGTGCAGTGGATCTTCAGAGGAGAAGCTGATTTACCTGCAGTCAGAAAAATGTTGTTTATAATCAGTTTGAAATTGTAAGGTCTAACCCAGGGTGTCAAACTCATGTCGTCATGACGATGTCACGTGACATATTGGGACTTCCCCCCCTTTGCTAAACTAGGCATGGGGCGTGGGCAGTGCATGATGCATCTGGCCCATGGGTCAGGAGTTTGACAGCCCTGGTCTAACCACTTAAATAATAACAGCAGTTTCTTAATACAGTGGATATTATGCTCAAAATTCACATTTTGAGCCACAAACACTTATGCTGAAAGTTTTCCATAAAATATGCATCACCTTAAAACTGTAGTACAAGAGTCTTTTGTTATATGCAAACATAAATGACATTTATTTTAAAGGTTGTTACTGGCTGTTGCTGATCAATTTTTTTTAAAAATGCTGCCATCAGAAATTTGTCCAATGTCCTCTCTCCAAATTACAAAGTATTATCTCCATTAAGAACATTTACTATGTAATGAGATTAAATGTCAAAAATAAGAAAACATTATTATCATCTTTTGCTAGGCCTTGTTTATTCTTATAAAGTGCCAGCAAATGTCAACTTAGACATATATTTCTATTTAAGGGTGTGATACCAAATTAAAAATGATTTTGTATTGAATCATTGACTAAGAACGTGGTAGTGCCTGATAAATTATTATTTACAGATATAACAAACTGAATTGTCCTAAGCCTACTTCAATAAATGAAGCTAAACAGGTGGAAAATATTTTACTCCTGCTAGAGAGTACATAGTACCTTGCTGATTCTGGGTCACCTCAGACCCAGAATTGCACCTTTTTAGTACTTGGATTCTAATCAAATTCTAGCTACCCAGGTGATATGTAATATTCTCTATGTTAGTAAATACTCAAAGATTTTATAGTTATTTCCTAAAACCTGGAGATACAGAATAACAGAGTTGGACCTTGGAACCTTAAAGTCCAACCCCCAACCCTGTACTATTTCAGACAAATGGTTGTCCAATCTCTTCTTAAAAACTTCCAGTATTGGGGGGCCCATAACTTCTGAAGGCAAGCTGTTCCACTGATTAATTGTTTAACTGTCAGAAAATTTCTCCTTAGTTCTAGGTTGCTTCTGTCTTTTTTAGCATTTCAGAAGGCCTTCAGACCTGGCCTTTTACCCAGGCGCTGGGATAGTATGAGGATATCTGAAGCTGGTGGTGAGGCAGCCTAAGGAGATGATGGGTGCCAAGTTTTTTTTAAAATAGTTTATGGTAAAGGTAAAGGAGTGGAGCCCATTTGACTCCGTTAGTCATTACTGACTATAGCGGATGGAACTCATTTCCCTTTTAAGGCCACTGAACCATTGTGGTCTGAAGACATTTCTGTGGACATATGGCCAGCATGATGTCATATAGCACTGTTACCTTCCTACCAAAGTGGCATATATTCATCTACTTGCATTTGCATGCTTTTGAAATGTTAGGCAGGACAGGAGCTCACTCTCTCGTGTGGCACTCAGGTCTGGAATCTGGGCTGCCAGCTTTCTGGCAGACAAGCTCAGCCTCTTAACCACTGAGCTATCACATCACTTGGTTAATGATTTCATAGTTATTCGTTTTATTGTTGTGAACTACCCAGAGTTGTGTTTAAGATGGGTAAGGCATACAAATCTAAATAAAACAAATAAAAGTGACATTTACTCACCACTGACTTTACTCAATCCCTGGATTATATCATCATATACTGAAGAGAAGAGGAGAAACAATATCCAGTTAGTATTCATATGAGAAAACATTAAGGTAAACATCAAAAATACCGTAAGAGTTATTTCAGACAAGTTTGTATCTCTTCCTTTTGCATTTACCTGTTGTAGTCCTCATAGAAGCACATAGATAAGCCTAATGAGGCCAAGTTAAGCTTTGCCTCTAGTGTGTTGTGTCTCTTTGGTGATTTTGATGAATCTCATTCATCCTTTGCTGCCTTGCCAACCAACAGTGTTGCCATTTTACAGATGGGTATACATTTAAAGTGGCAGCAAAACAGGGGATCCTAAGAGGAGGAGATAGCAACAGTTGGATCAACTGCTGAAGGAACACAACATTTGGAAGCCAACGATCAAGCACAAAAGTAAAACCTCTTTGGAGGATCACTAACTGGACATGGTCAGAGAACAATACCTACAAGGCAATTGCTGCCTCAGAGAACAAAGGCCTAAACTGACTCATGCTCAGGAGCACAGCCCCCTCAAAAAATATACACTTCTGGGGAGCACCTTTTTTTTTCTTTTATACTCTGCATATACCAGTAAACCCTGATTCTGGAAAGAATCGCAAATCCAAGAGTGGCAGCTACTGCACTACACAGTGCCAGCTCCACTCTTTTCCCCTTCCCTTCCTCCTACCCTTTCTTCTTTCCTTTGCTTGTGGTGGGGTGTGGCAAAGTCCTGCCTCTTCCTCCTTTCCTTTTCCCTCCCACCATCCACCCCACATCCAACCACCAACCATCCACCCCCCACCC
>JANHFQ010006055.1:179842-190772 GCA_032468035.1 Aparallactus werneri | reverse complement strand
GGCGGGATATAAATTGAAATAATAAATAAATAATAAATAAATAAAAGGTGAGGGTTATGACCTTTAAAGCTCTACATGACATGGGGCCCGGTTATCTAAGCAACCGTCTTCGTCACATTACATTCAATGGTGGGATTCAATTTTTTTTACTACCGGTTCTGGGCCACCAAACCCCCTGTACCCCATTTTTTTCTTAGAAAGCCTTTCTGAAGCCTCCTGAAGCAGCCAAATAGGACGTAGGGAGCACCGCTGCGCCCCCTGTGCCCCATTTTTGGCCTAGAAAATCTTCCTGAAGCATCCTGGCAGCCAAATAGGGGCGTGTAGAGACTTTTGGAAGGGGATGGGAGGGGCCAATCAGAGGTGGTATTTGCCGGTTCTCCAAACCAATCAAAATTATTGCTACCGATTTGCCAGAACTGGTCAGAACTGGCTGAATACCACCTCTGATTACATTGGTTTGTACCACTCAGTCAGGCAGGGATGTTGCAGACCCCATCAATTAAAGAACTCTAATGGCAAGGCCCAGGAAGAGAGCCTTCTCTGCCGTTTCCCCCGCCTTGTGGAATATTCTTCTCCCCCAGTGGTGAGGCAGCCCCCCTCCCCGACCCTCCTGCCCTTCCAGAAAAGCATGAAAACATGACTCTGGGGTCTCGCATGGGAAGCCCAGAGGAGCACACCACTGTGGAGCTGGGTAGTAGCCTGAAAGCCGTCCCTTCACTTTTTAAAGTAATTTTAACATTGTTTTTAATTATCCTTGCCTCTTTTTAAGTGTTAACTATTGCATACTCTTTTTATGTTTTAACATTTTATTGTATAACACCCAGAGTCACTCTCTGTGAGGCAGATGGGCATTTCAAAATGATAAATTTGTGATAAATGAATAAGGTGATAAATGAGTCCTTGATGCTCCCTGAGCTTGGTTGTTTTCTTGCAGACATTTCATTATCCTGTGTTAGCACTGATGATGTTACCTAGTTAGGTAATAAAACATCTGCAAGTTAAAAATGAAGCTCAGAGAGCACCAAGGACCCCACAGTTCAACTCTGAGCTACAGATATTCTCCTTTACTGATAAATAAATAAAACCTTTTGGATTCACAAGGCAGCCAGGAAGAGGATTGATAGGAACACTAGAAACATAGTGTGGATCACAGTCTCACTGTTCATTGGCAGGATCCTAATCAAATTCTCCTCCTAACAATATTAGATAGACCGTGGCAGGATGGTTCCCTACCACAATTTGGTAATCACAGAGTGCAGATTTTTAAATTTTTCCTATTTTTAAAATCACCTATTCCACCCAACAAACTGACCCAGATAAACGATTAGATATATTTTGCTGAATTATAATTTCGTTTTATTTATTAAATGTATTGACCACCAATCTTACCACAGGGTAAGTCTAAGGAAGATGAAAAGCTTAGTATCTTGTGTTAAATAATATGGTGGAGTGAAGTTGTCACTGCGACACAATAATCATGCAAGTCAGGTATACCTATCGTTGCCTCCAACTTATGAACAGAGACACTTTTTTTAAAATCACATCTGTAGGAAAAAGTTATGTAGCTGCCCTTTCATCATATCCCGGGAATTTCGTTTAAGAATTATGACGAACAGATAGACACTCTTAGAATGCTACCACTAAACTTAAACATGCTGACAAAAGGCAATATTATTCTACCATACTCATGTGTTTTAATTAGCCCTGGAGCTAGGCTACCCAGCAACATAATTTAGATTCAGCTGAAAACACAACCCATCAAATCTCATGTATAAAAATAGACTTAAAGCCCACAGCAGTCCAAGATGCAGATCCCAAATGCACTCTGAATATTCTGCATCCTTTTCATTAGACACTAAAGGATGTGTTAATCAAAGGAAGTCACTACCATACAATACCCAATCTATGCTATTCCTCACGAGGAGGGTTTTTTTCATTGGCTCCTCTGCCTTTTTTCTTGTAATTCTAATCTGCAGCAGGCATCGTTTAAGAAGAAAAAAAACTCAAATGTTTCCACCCATTGGGGAGACTAAGGGGTTTTGGGGTTGTTTTTTTTAAAATACAAAACTGTATCACGGAGGGAATGCTAGAAAGCATCAACAATCAGAAATCCATCTTTTCAAAAAGTAGAGTTCAAATGCGACGGAGAAAGAATCAGGATGTTTCTATGGGAAACGGTCATGAGTTTTGATAAGTTTCGCTTGTTACTTGAAAAGGATTCCTAGATTAATTCAAATGAAAACTTTTTTACGACTTCACTCAGTTTCTAACTTTGGTCTTACTAGGTCTATAGATTGAATAAAGGAATGGTGAATGAAGCAGTGCCGAATCACTTAATAAACGCAATGTTTTTCCATGATACAAAATACAGTTTCTGCTTGCTTGCTTCATAATAGATCTAGTGTTCAAGGCTCTCCCCAAAGATCTTCCTGTTAAACTCATGATGGACTCTTGGGTAGCAGCTCTAAAGCTCCTCACATCCCATTGGCTTTAATTAAGCCCCTCAATAGATGCACACCCATTATGTTATTCCAGGTTTTTGTTGTTATTGTTGTTTTTCTATCTCTGTCCTTAAACAAAAAAGCCGCTTAATAAAGAAACAGAAAAGAAAGCCTCACTTACTTAATTAGATGTCAAGACTGCAGAGCTGAGTGGAAGGCAGTCTGGCTCAGCTCTGGGCAAGGGAAAACAAAAATAATGTCTAAAGGAAAGCTGCTGCCCCTTTCCTCCCATTTATGGGTAGCTATTAATCTATATATAGAACCAATTGAAGAGCTCTCACAAACCAGAGATGGGTCTTTTAAGCAATAAACTATGAGTTAGGTAAGTGGGGATGTCCTCATTTCCCACCTTTGGGAAAGCCTTCGTCAGAGTGGAGAGAACCTCCTAGCTGTGCATTTTGTTGACATATAGAAAATGTTGGCAATTGGCCTGGTATAGCATATGTATGTATGTATGTATGTATGTATGTATGTATGTATGTATGTATGTATGTATGTATATAATCTCAGCAAAAGTGTTTCTCAATTGTACATATCAAATAGTTGGGGTGGCACTGATAATGGTAAAAAAAGACCAACTCCAGTCATTACATTTTGAAAATCTGATTAGTGTGGAGGCAAGATTTCTCTTGTGCTCTGAGTTGTAAACTGATCCTCCCCAAAGTCTCTTTAAGAGCTGCTTGGATTATTAAAAAACATTCTTGCCATATGTTAAGTCACATCATCTAGGTTTTTAAAAAACTGTGTGAACACAGAGAGAGATCAAGCCTGCCCAAGAGACCACTGTTCAGCTCTAGCTTCTGTCAGAGATGCCGGGCCTTCACTATTGCTAGCTTGACAAAGCACACTTTTTTTCCGGTTAAATCCAGCTGCTGTCAAAACATCCATCGGTATCTGAGGAACATGAAAGAGAAAAGCATGGAATGAGAAAAGGGCACATAAGAGGATTTGGGTGAGCTAGTGGCCACAGATGCAGTAATGATAATATTGTAAGCCGCCCAGATTTACCGTGGGGTAAGGTGGACGGATAATACATTTTGCAAATAAATTAATAAATAAAATAATGGAACAAAGCATCTTCCATATTTCCAGTCTCATGGTTCCAGTAGAGTCTTAAATGCAGGCATAAAATGGGGATGGGGAACATGTGGCCCTGCTGATATTGTGAAGAAGGCATCCTAGCACCCCTCATCCTTGGTCATATTGTTTGGGACATGTGGAATCCACATTGGGGATGTAACAGCTAAACATCATTTGGAAGCCAGCATTGCATTGTGGCTTAAAGCCCAAACCCTAAATATACATTTATAAAGAAATGTAATTATAGTGCAGTCAGATACCCATATATACAGTAGACAGAATCAGGTAGTCCTTAAGTTACAGCAATTCACTTAGTGACCGTTTGAAGTTACAATGTGGCTTATGACTGTTTTTCACATTTACGACCATTGCAGCATCCCCATGGTCATGTGATCAAAATTCAGACACTTGGCAACTAACTCATATTTATGACGGTTGCAGCGTCCCAGGGTCATGTGATCATTTCTGGCAAGCAAACTCGATGGGGAAGCTGGATTTATTTAATAACTGTGTTTACTAACTTAACTGCAGTGATTCACTTAACAACTGTGGCAAGAAAAGTTGTGAAACGGTGCAAAACTCACTTAACAACTATCTCACTTAGCAACAGAAAAAATGGGCTGAATTGTGGTCATAAGTTGAGCGCTACCTGTATTATATTCAGTGAAATGTGCTTCTGTGGATGCCTGAGACTACAGCCGTTACCACAAATTTAACCTGGCTAAATTGGGGGCCGAGTGCTATGGAATGGTAGTTGAACTCCTGCCAGATTGTGCTCAGCCCCAGTTAAATTGTTAGAAAAGACACAGAAAGAAGAAGTAGAAGACACATTTGCAATTCGTGTAATTCAAACATTGGGTTTCCAGGTATAAAATATTTTCACACCTGGAGGTACAGACGTTCATGACAGAAGTATACAGTAAATAAACTTCACACATGATTTTAGGGAAGGAAATAAGCCCAGATGAACCACCTACAATCCATAAGGGTTGAAAAAGTAGATGATTTGCATAAATTACACACATACACACACACAAATAAAATATAGGAAGAGGATTAAATGATCTCATGGCACTGAGTACTTAAAAGGCATTATTTTTCTCTCTTAATAAACAGCCCGTAATATTTGATATATATTTCCTACATCACATTTTTCATCTAATTCCTCCCTACTTCCTCCCAAATAGGATAGAATGCATGCCAGCAAAGATCCAGAGTATTAAAATCCAATTCTGAATATTAGCCATCCATTTCAGCTTCACTAAAGGCTGAACCAGGCTGTAAAAATCACATCTGCTCTTGAGTGGGAAAATAAAAACAGCTGCATTCTAAATTATTGATATTATGCTCTGGTCAAATTTGTCCCTGGCAAAACATATTTCTGCCATCCCACTCTATAGTCATCCTATAAACTAGGGTGCGAATTTTCACCTCCATTCAGCTTTTCCAAGTCCCGTGTCAATGGGCAATAGCTCTTAGCTGTACAAGACATTGTGCTGAAAAGTGTTTTAATGATTTGTTTGAGGTGGATCCAAGAGAGGTCAACAAGGAAAGGTATAGCATGGGGTCCAGTCTCACTCCAAGCTCCTGGGTAGGTTACATCCAGCGATTCTTTTTTGAATAGTACAGCATGTTCTCTCCCACTGGGAGAAGGTCAGCTTTATGTTGTCTTGCCAGAGAGACTTTCTAAAGAAAGAAGAAAAAGTCTTTAAGAGTTTAGTGAAAGCTTAAAGAACTCTACTAACAATCATCGTGAAAAGGCACAGCTGTTAGGCAAACATGTAAAGTGAGACAGTAACCAAACTGGTAGCCAAACTCTACTGGGGGTAATAAGCTTTGTATTTGTAAACAGCAGATTAGCTAAATAGTAGTCTTTTTTTTAGTACCTGCCTTGTTTAGTGACCATTTGCCATTATGAAAGTAACTTTACAACCTTGCACTCCTGCCCTTTGCAGGTCTATAAAGCAAAGGAAAGCTAGAGTAAAATCATAAGCATAGTTGCAGTTTTACTTAGCATCTGTTTCACTTAAGGCAGAGTTGCCGGTCCCAACTGTAGTCACTAAACAAGGACTATCTGGATTTTTCTAAGATATACAAAAAGATAATAAGTGTGATGGGATGTTATTGGGATTCCCAGGAAGGAGCGAGTCCATTCCAGATGAGCAAAAGACAAGGCAGTTTGTGGGCAAGAAAAAGAGTGAAGACGGCTCCTCTTTAATAGTTCCCAAAGTATGTAATTTATGGTCCACATACGGCACTATGCTTAGTTTGGCAACCTTTCTGTCTAAAGGTGAGGAACAATCAAGAAATCTGCTTAGAAACATTGCAATCTGTCCTTGGCTTTTGAAGCCTGACAAGTAGCACTCTGCCTTAAGCATCACTTGTAAATGTGGTTATTGAAAAGCCCAGACAACTGAACGTGGGTGGTAACTTAATTGCTTGATTGACAGTGGGCTTTTGCAAGCTTCACCTCAAACATTGTGAAGACCCCCAAACCATTTATTCAGAAAAGATTTTCCTTGATCCCAGTCTGATTTAAAAAGTCAGACAACAATGGGAAAATCCACATAAGACAAATCTTGGGGAGTAAATCTCTCCTGCCGATGTTTTGTTCGATTGCAAGAAAGCTGGGAAAATCAAGGAACAAAGACTGCAGGGAGCGTAATACACCTGTAGTCCCTGATTCCCAACCACAACTGAATCCAAATTTTTCTATTGCAAAATGAGACACGTGAGTTTTGCCCCGTTTTACAATTTTAACTTACATGTTAAGTGAATCGCTGCAGGTATTAAGTTAGTAACATGGTTGTTAAGTGAATCTGGCCATCCCCATTGACTCTGCTTGTCATAAGGTCACAAAAGGGGATCACATGACTCTGGGGACACTGCAACCGTCATAAATGGGAGTCGGTTGCCAAGTGTCTGAATTTTGATCACATGGCCATTCAGATGCTGCAACAGTCGTAAGTATGAAAAATGGTCATAAATCACTTTTTTCAGTGCCGTTATAACTTTGAATAGTCACTAAATGAATGGTTATAAATCAAGGAGTGCCCATAGATCATAATGTAAATTCGTGTTTCTAAAATTTTAAGACATACGAACTTCAATTCCCAGAATTCTGGAAGTTGAAGTCCACATGACTGAAAGGTGACAAATTTAAAAAACATTGAGATAGGCGATTCCCACATACCAGCAAAGGAGATTACCCTAACTAGGTAACATCATCAGTGCTAGTAAGGAGTGCTGTTTGCTGTCAATTTATATTCTGGCATCTTGCCTGTCTGTGTGGGTGGAAATGGTCTTAGGGATTCTTTGGTTGGGCTGTTTACTGATGGCTCTTCGGCAGTTTCATGATTGAGGTATTGCTTGCTTGATTTTTGGCCTGAAATGAACCTCAGAGTTCATCTATGCTGATCTGAGCGCTGGAGACTTTTTCTCTTTTGGGCTGGTTGTTTGCCTATTTTGCATAGCCTATAGAAGTTTATGTGTCTGTTGATGGCTGATGTATCAGAATGGCAGGCTTCTAAAAATTCCCTGGCAGTTTTGGACTTGGCCTGGTCTAGGATTGTCACATTTTCTCAATTGAAACTCTGGTTAAATCTGTCTATACATTGTGAAATTAAAGAATTTTTTTTCCAGATACCTGCCAGAGCATGTCCTAAAGGGTCCCAAAGGGTTTTGGGTCCTTATAATGGGCAGGGTAGAAAGTTGGAGAAGCAATATTAGGAATAATGAACATTGTTGAAAACTGGCCGCAAAAAACCCCTGAATGCACTCCTAGGCTGGGTCATCCTAAAATGTAGCAATTATTTAATTAATAGTTCTACTTCATTTTGCATTGTACAAGTACCTCCTCCAGGTCTAGGTTTAGGGAGGATTAAAGGATTAAATCTGGAAGAGGTTAGAGAAGGGCAGGAGTATGGTTAAGTTGCAGGAAGCAAAGTCTTATGAAGATAAATCAAGGGAACTAAGCTTGTTTAGGCTTGAGAAAAAAAATGATTGTAAGGGAGAATATGATAGCATTTTTTTCAACTACATCTTCACACAGAAGAAGTAAAGACCTGTTCTTTATCCTCCCAAAGAGTGGGACATGGAATGAAATTTTTTTGTAACTGTTCAGGAGACAGAGTAGACCTAGGAAATAAATATGCTCATTCAAGAAAGCCACAAGGTCACAAAACACATGTCACAAAAAAATCAAAGGATGAGGTTTCATTTAGGTCCTTATAGCCAAGTGCTGGGAGTCTTGAAACTAAAATAATGGAAAATGCTTGGCATTTGAAGAAAATGTAGATATAACAAGTTTTAGATAAACTGGATAGAAAGGAAATTACCAGTGTGGATGAATCTAGATATAAACTGTATCAAAAAGACAGCAAAGGGCATAGTAGGAGCAAGAAAAAGTACATAGAATCCCCTAGTAGAGTAATATCTTTCTCTGAATCATTCCCAAAGGAAAAGTTAGTACTGGAAATATCTAATGGTGCCCCCCTCCTCTGTCCCCTAAGGAGCCAAAGTTGACCTCCAGATGGAAAATGAAATTAGAGAGGCACTGGAAAAAGAAACAAGAATTGGTGACTTCCATCACTCTCACTTAGAATGGAACAATCAATGCTATTGATACATCAAAGAGACTAATTTTTAGATCTCAAGTATGATTGTGCCCTAGAACAACTAATGAAAGACACAACAAAGTGAGATATAACACTAAAAAAGGGGAGGGGAATACAGGTAGTCCTCAACTTATAACAGTTCATTTAGTGACCATTCAAAGTTACAACGGCACTGAAAAAAGTGGCTTATAACCACTTTTCACACTTATCACCACTGCAGCATCCCTATGGTCACATGATTTACATTTGGATGCTTGACAACTGACTCACATTTATGACCATTGCAATGTCCTGGGGTCATATTGCATGACCCTTTGCAACCTTCTGACAAGCAAAGTCAATGGGAAACCAGATTCACTTAACAACCTGGTTACTAACTTATCAACTGTAATGATTCATTTAAACTTAAATGTGGCAAGAAAAGTCATAAAATGGGGCAAAACTGACTTAACAAAATTCTCACTTAACAAATACATTTTGGGCTCAATTCTGGTCATAAGGTGAGACCTACCTGTAGTGTTGAGAGAGAGAGAAAAGAGATAGACAGACAAATAGAATAAAGAGATAGAGAGATGTAGTTTAGATAGCAATTTGGATGATAGATAGATGATAGATAGATAGATAGATAGATAGATAGATAGATAGATAGATAGATAGATAGATAGATAGATAGATAGATAGATTAAAGAGAGAGAAATACTACCATGGTGAAAGATGCATAAGCAATAAACAGAAGCAGCAATGAAGGACATAAAGCAAACATTAAGACAACCCTAACCCAACACACACATTTCTGAATAAATCTGAATATGTGTATCTGTGTATTTGTGATGCAGCAAAAATATTAAATTACATAGGAATAGGAAAGCAGCTTAAAAAGCTGTTGGCCTTTAGGGAATGGAAGTCTTAAAGATGCACTGAAGAAAGGAAAATAACAAAGAAAGAGAAATTTTGGCTTCTTGCTTCGCTGCTGAGGATGTAGAACTGACATCTACACCTGAACTTTCCCTTTTTAGAAGGAAGACGAGATGAACTGAGGCAGAGGGAGGTGTAGCAAATGTGATATAGTTGACACCCAGAATGGATAGTTTTATTCACGCACCTCTCCTTTGCTGCTGAGTGCCAGATTGAGGTTGGCATTAAGGCCTCAGGCTTGAAACGGGCAGACCGGGAATCCTAGTCCCACTTTAGGCACCAATCCAGCTGGGTGACCTTGGGACAATCCTCCCTCCCCCTCTCTGCCTTAAGAAAAAGACCGGGGAAAACTTCTGAAAAGGCTGCCAGGAAAACTGCAGGAGGCTGAAATGGAGAGCCAACATCAACTTGAAGATACGGATTTTTTTCCCCTTCCATCTTTGCTAAGTTGCTACCAGCTGCCAAACAGCTGATTGGCATGCTGACAGCAGTGACTCGCTGCAACCCTCCTCATCTTGGCATCCCCTCCCCCTTTATTTCATGTACCCAGAGCGGGTACATGAACCTTGGTATGTCACTGAGAGAGAGGTAATGAGAGGTGAGATTTTAAGCCAACCTAAAGCTCAAAAGAGGTCTGGGACCAGATGGTATTACTCCCCCCACCCCCCACCAGAGTTTTTCAAGAAGTTTGAAATTCTGATCTTTCCATAAAAGGAAGCACATTCTATTTAATATCAGCATGCATTCTCCCAGCCTAGAATTTTAAAAAGAAATTGGCAAACTGGCTGCTCTCCAGATTACCTATTTTTAATGGGGCATACTTCAGCTTTTTTGTTAAAGAGGCAGAATCTGGGATGTAAGCTCCCAGGATTTAATTAGAAAATCTAACTTGCTCTGTTTTTCCAGTTGATTTAGGTATCTGTTGTCAAAATAATTGGCATATGGCCTCATCTTTGGGCAATCTAAGTCACAGTAGTGATCAGACAGCTTTTGAGACGCCTGTTTACCCACAACACCCAACTGTTCGGGATGTTAGAATCAAAAGACATTTGTGATGTGCTCCAAAAGGATCTCCCCAAAGGGGATCAATAGATTTCAAAATGTCAAAATGCTGCTGAGTGTAGAAAGTGTAAAATGATGCTTATTGACACAAATAGCACAATCCCTTGGTAACAATGGAATCTAAGCTGACAACGACTGATCACGAAAGGGATCTTAGAGTCACAGTGGAGAACTTGATGGAAATCTCAACCCATTATGCAGCTTTGAGTAAAAACCTATAAATTTGGACCAGAATTTCCATTGTTAAGGGAGTCATCCCCAATTTTATGAACTTTTTTTCTTACTGCAAAAAATCACTGTGAATCACTGCAGTTCTTAAGTGAATCACACCGTCTTTAAGCAAATCCGGCTTCCCCCACTGATTTTGCTTGTTGGAAGCTGCCTGGGAAGCTGACATGTCCCCGGGATGTTGCATCCATCATAAATAAAATTTCAGTTGCCGAGCACCTGAATTTTGATTGTGTGATTCTGGGAACGCTGCAGCAGTTGCAAATGCAATGACCAGTTGTAAGTCGCCTTTTTCCATGATTTTCTGACTTCAGCTGGTCGCTAAATGAATAGTTTTGTAAATGGAGGACTCCTGCAGGGAGCAAGAAGAAGGAATTGGTGGCTGAGATGCCCCTTTCTGATCCTGTGATTATAACTGCAAGTTGCAGAAATCTCCTTCATCATGATCTACAGCAGTGTTTTTTAACCTTTTTTGGGCAAAGGCACACTTGTTTCATGAAAAAAATCACGAGGCACACCACCATTAGA
>JANHFQ010006054.1:64957-75275 GCA_032468035.1 Aparallactus werneri | reverse complement strand
GATTCGAACCACCAAACTGCCGACCTTTCTGATCGACAAGCTCAGCGTCTTACCCACTGAACCACTGCATCCCCTAAAACTCACTTAATATAACATGAATTTGGGGCTCCATTGCAGTCGTAACTCGAAGACTACCTGTGAATGTTTTGTACACCAAACCAGAAGGGCGATCTGCCTGTGCCCTATCTCTACTCTGCCTGGGAAGAAAGCCTGTTGTGAAACGTTCCGTAATTCTTTCCAGCCCGAAAAAAGCAGCCATCATAGATACCGAGGAAAGTTGCCCCACCTCCTGCCTCCCTCTCTCCTTCTTGAAGACAGGGCGCCATTCCCCTGGTGGATTCAAGGGATGCTTTTGCCTCTCGACCACATTTTTTTTCTTGCCACAAAACAAAAGCAGCAGGGCCTGTAGCGAAGAGGGGGCTGTTGGGCAGACTGGAATGTCAGTGTTTGACATGCTCCAATTAGTCAGCTGGCAGGACCCGTGGCAATATTGAGCTTCTTGGGAGAAAGTGCTAATGTGACTCTGAGAGTTTGGTATATAAAAATATTGACAGTGTGGAAGTTCCTGTACACTGCTACTAAGTGACAAAGGAGCCTCTGTGCCCAGCTCAGGAGCTCATGGACAATTTCAGACAAACAAAGGTGCAACTCTTCCACACAATCCTCATTCTTTCTGCCAAGCATAATAGGGAGAGGGAGGAACTAATACAACTGTCAACCGGTTAGAGATTTTTATCAGCTTTTGATGGATTCCTTTATTTCTATTGCACAGGTCTGACTGTAAAGGTCATGGTGTTAAGCAAAATAAGCATATTTTGTTTTGAGAAGATCAACAGAAGAGTTACATCTAATATCACATTTGTAGGCACATTCTGTTCTCCGTTATTAGCTTTATTCTAGTAATTGTTTCTCAAATTGGGATTACTCCAAATATTAGGAACTACAAAGCATTTCTAATTTTCATTACGATTGGACCTGAGGTCAGATACCATTACAATTTTCAAAACAAGTTCATTCAGCTTTTGTTTTTAAAGGTGTTTGCTGGTACAAGATAGGTTATATACTCGTAATAAGAACAAGAACTTAAAATAGTTGGCATCCTAAGTCACAAAATAAGCCCACTAATCTAACTGCCAGCTTGAATGCATACAAAAGAAAGATTCTGATGTATTTCTTACAAGGTTCTCCCATTTTAAATCTTTGCCTTTACCTGTACTGGAGACACAGTTAACGCAAGCAATAGTCCTTCTGGAGCAAGGGTGTCAAACTCGATTTCATTGAAGGCCACATCAGGGTTGTGTTTGACTTTGGGGGGGGCAGGGGGGAGTATAGCCAGCATGGGTGGGCATGGCCAGCTCGACGTCACTCATTGAGGCTCCATTTTTGGCCGCAACGGCCTCCTGCAGCACTCTGCCAGTGAAAACTGGAGCCCGGGAGGGTGGCCCTCCCAAGCTCCGTTTTCACTGATAGAGGGCTGCCGGAGGCTGTCGCAGCCGAAAACAGAGCCCAGGAGTCCCACGCATGGCTCTCCCAAGTTCTGTTTTTGCTGGCAGAGGCACTGTGGGCCAGTCCTTTGCTGTTTCTAGGGCAGGCCTGAGGGCCAGATCTAAGCACCCTGCAGGCCAGATCTGCGCCCTGGGCCTTGAGTTTGACACTCCTGTTCTGGAGGATGTCCTGTTTTGGTTGCTGGTCAATGAAATTCACATGAAACTCAGCAGTGCGAAAGAATTTTAGAAGAAAGGTAACAGAGAATAAAGGACAGCTGTTCATGGTGTTGTTTTTTTTAATAAGAATAGATTTCCTCTCATAATACCACATTATTGCAGTTGTGTTGTTTAAAAAATGCAAGGTTATATGTCTTCTTTACATTATTCCGAGCTGTTGTTTTTTATTTATACTGTATACAGTAAAAGCACAAGGAAAGCTTATTCTACAAACAAAAATAGCTTGGCTCAATAACCTACAATCAATTGTTAGTGGCATAATGTTACGGGGCTGTGTTAGACTGAACAACCTAGTTGTGCCTGGGTTTCTGAATGACTTCAGACTGTGTTGCCCTAGAAACTGAGCTAATTTAGTAAGTGATGTGACATGAACATAAATGAATGGGCAGAGAATTGAAAATATGCTTGGCTTCTTGAGGGACTCGAGAAGCCAGTCTAGACTTAACCCTAAAAACCCAGTTTACCTTTAGTCATTATTGCTTGTGCAGTTTTTATTATTCATGTGCTATATTTAATTTACTTACACTGCACAATTTTTGTCAGTTTTGCAATAAATAATAGTGGTCTGTGCAGTAATACTTTATGGGGAAATTGTTAAGACATAGTTCCACATATTTAAATCGAGGTGTCATTAGGAGGGTTCATTTTTACTCTCAGAACTTGGATAGTTAGTTTACGTCCATCTTAACTAGGGCAGTGCAGAGATCCAGGTTCAAAGGGGAACATGTGATTTGATTCACTTGACCGCATGCATATACTTCTTGTGAAGAATATCTTAAAGCAGCAGTGTCCATCCCTGATCCTTCACAGCTAATGTACAATCTCATGTGGTTTTCAGTGTTCCTAACAGATACAGTACTACACACGACCGTATTACCTACTGTGTTTTATGCACAGTGCTTCTCTATAAAGCTTTCAATGATTTTTTATTTAATATGCTTTCACATGAAATCACTACAACCTCAACGACAATAAAGATTCTGAATTAGTACTCCAATGGTGCCCAAATATCACTTAACAACAATGGCAAGAAAGGTTGTAATATGGGGCAACTGTCTTGCTTAGCAATGGACATTTTGAACTCAGTTGTGGTCATAAGCCAAGGACTACCTGTATGGTTCTGTAGTATTCTTTGAATGGGGAAAAGCTTAACGGGGAAAATGTGTTGCTTTTAATAGGGTGACTCAGTATACCCCTTATCAGCCAGAAGTCTCCCAGGGCAGGCTGGAGAGCTTGTTGAACTACCAGACGATGGTGTGTGATCTCACCAGGATGGATGTGGCTAATGCCTCTTTGCTGGATGAAGGAACAGCGGCAGCAGAAGCCATGCAGCTGTGTCACAGGTAACAACCTCAAATCACAAGACTGCTTTTGGAGAATGTAAAGTTCCTCAGAACTTTAGTGTTGTGGGCAAGATTGTCCACAAGACACAATGTTGTCAAAAAACAAAAGTCAAGATGCACATAAAAGCAGTTTATGATCACAGCATCCTGACTGCCATCTTGAGTTTTTCCTCACAACCTGCAGATACCCTCAAATACTTAATTATATGGAAGAGACTGAAAACCCATAGGCCTATATTCTAAATCAGGTGTGTCCAAGCTTGTCAACTTTAAGACCTGTGGACTTCAACTCCCATTGAATTCCCTATGCTGGCTAAGGTCTTAAAAGTTGGCAAGCTTGGATACCCCTTGTCCAAATGATGAGAGAGAAACACCAAAAGAAGATGTCATATTTGCAGAGTGGCCATTGACAATTTGTGGGAAGCCATATTTCTGGACAAATAATATATGAGATAATATCTTTTCCTCGTTCCCTCCATTCCCAAAATCTGTTGTTCAGAGATACAGGAACAGGATATGTTGTTTGGTTAACACACTTCATCACCCCTTTTAAAGCCAGCAATTTATATAACCCACTCAGAATTCATAAGAAAATCATGACTTACTTTGTAGTCATTTCCCTTTTGTAGACTTTGGTAGATTGTGAGCTTGTTTTCTTTTCCAAAGTTCCTGGGAATAGAAATTTGAATTTTAGATCAGGAGATGTCAAAGCCACTTAAAAACAAGTTTTTTGTCTGTATAATAACAAGCAGTGGAAACTTACCAATTTAGAGTGAACTTTTTATGAGCCATATCTGAAGTAATTTTATTGTTTTCTCCTTCCATCAGGCATAATAAGCGAAATAAGTTTTATGTCGACATCAGATGCCATCCTCAGACGATAGCTGTGGTGCAGACCAGAGCAAAGTAAGGATTGATTTAGATCTTTAAAAAAATTAAATGGGCAATCTGCTTGAAATTCTTTCATAATGTAGTCTGCCTTAATAAAATTGGCTATAAAACATGCCTACTGCTTTACTTGAAACAATTTCAGTTGAAGGGAATCAACTTTTAACCTTTTAACACTGCATTTAATATTCTTGCTTACATTTGTTTTTCTTTTTAAAATCATATTCACTATTGGGAAATGACTTTGTCTTAGTATGTCATTCTTGCTTTTCAGATACACTGGCATAAATGTAGAGTTGAAGCTACCACATGAGATGGATTTCAGCGGTAAAGATGTCAGCGGTGTCTTGTTCCAGTACCCCGACACTGAGGGGAAGATAGAAGACTTCACAGGCTTGGTTGATCAAGCCCATCAGAATGGGGTAAATGACGCAATAAGAATACTTCCAACCTCCAATGTTTATGTCTGGCAGTGTAAATGTACCTTAGGTCAATGTCTGATTTTCCAATCTAGTAAGTTATTGGACTCATAGCATTTCTGTACCACCACAAAACTCCCAATCTCCATTTGATCGTGATAGAAGTAACTTATCTGTGTAGATAGTCCTCACTTAACAAATAGCTTATGCAGGAATCGTTTGAAGTTACGATGGTGCTGGAAAAATAACTTTATGCATTTATGGCAGTCATGTGTTGACCATTACAATCAATACATATTGTTCTGGAACAACTCCCATGGTTATCTACATTAGCAGTCCCTACCTTTCTAGCTTTGCGGACTGGCAGTATGGGGGAGAGAGCTGCACACATGTGCACCTGCTCCAGGGGTGGGTTTCTTCTGGTTTAATAACCGGTTCACTTGGTGCAGGGATTTTGCATGCATGTGGGCATCACTTTAAGCCTAAAAATCAGCTGATCAGCTGATACCACCTTAGGCCCCAAAATCAGCTGATTTTAGCTACTGGTTTGGTTAAATTTAGCTATCTGTTCACCCAAACCGGTAGCTAAATCAGCTGATTTTTGGGTCTAAAGTGATGCATGCACAGCACGTGTTTGGTGTGTGATGCGCACGCAGTGCACATTTGGCCCACACTAGACGCGCATCACCTTAAACCCAAAAATCAGCTGATCAGCTGATTTTTGGGCCCGATGCACGTGCAGCCTGCATTTAGCTTCCGGTTCGCCGAACCAGTAGCCTATCAGAACAAATGGTAGAAACACCCCTGACCTGCTCACCCACCACTTCCACAGCTCGGTTCCAGTGAGCCGTGGCCCAGAGGTTGAGGACCCCTGATCAACATGGCCTTTTGGAAAGCTTGATGTCCTGATGGGGGGCCCTCACTTTGTGGCTAGCAAACTAGTACAAGATATCACCTCCACCCTTCAATGCATTGGTTTTTATCATATTTTAATCTTAATTTTAAATTGTTAGTTTTTAATGTCTAATGTTTTAATCCTATAATTGTTTTATTCTGTTATTTATAAACATTGTAAGCTGCCTAAAGTCACTTGGTAGAGAGATGGATGCCTTACAAAATGTAATAAACAACAAACATATTGGCTTGTCTTGTATCAGAGCCTGGCTTGCTGTGCCACCGATCTCCTTGCCCTTTGCATCTTGAAGCCTCCAGGGGAGTTTGGAGTTGATGTTGCTTTAGGCAATTCCCAGAGGTTTGGGGTGCCTCTTGGGTATGGAGGACCACATGCTGGCTTTTTTGCGGTCAAAGAGAACCTGGTGCGAATGATGCCTGGAAGGATGGTGGGAGTTACAAGGTAGGTTCACTTTTTGTTGAAAATCTAAACCCATGTTCTCCTAAGTCCTGATTATACATGGACTGTGAAAAGTTCTACTCTTCTTATGTATTTTCCTCTTTTCAGAGAGCATGGAGTTGTTGTATTTTTCTTTATATCTTTGGCTGATCTTAGATCCTACAGGTAGTCCTCGATTTGCAATTCAAACGGTACTGAAAAAAGTGATGTATGACCATTTTTCACGCTAATGGTCATTGCCGCATCCTCATGGTCATGTGATCAAAATACAGATGCTTGACAACTGGCTCATATTTGTGACAGTTGCAGTCTCCCAGGGTCATGTGATCCCCTTTTGAGACCTTCTGAAAAGCAAAGTCAATGGGGAAGCCAGATTTACTTTACGATCAAGTTACTAACTTAATAAGTGCCCTGATCCACTTCCAAACTGTGGCAAGAAAGGTCGTAAAATAGGACAAAACTCACTTAACTGTCTCACTTAACAACAATTTGGTCTCAATTGTGGTCGTAAGTCGAGGTCTTCCAATTGTGGTCGTAAGTTGAGGACTTCTTTCAGTTCTAGATGATTAATTCCCCTATAATTAATCTTCTAGAACTAAATCATGCTATTGAAATACATGCTTATATCAAGTTTACCTCCATAACCCACCCCCTCACACAAATTTATACCCATATATACTTACCTGCATATTGAACATGTCAGGGTTTTGCACAGCAGCTGTCCAGATGATGTCGGAGACACTAACACAAACTTGTGGCCTTTTTATTATATAAAAATATAAATATAAATATATAAATATATTTAGCATTCAAGTTTACAGCCGTCTTTGTCATCATCCAAAAAGAAAAAATACAAGGTAGTCAGGAACACAGGAACATCATGAGGTAAATTATACTGGACATATACAAGAAAAAAGGAGGGAAAAAAGGGAGACTCCCCCTTTATATTTACGGCAACCAATCATAGCGTAGATTGCCTCACGCATGAGTCAGCACTCTTAACTAATCAACTACAGCTGTGTGTTTTGGCCTATTGTGCACTTTACTGTTCCTAAAGCTACTAAATTCAATGTCCTAACAGAAAATGAATCTGTCCTGAGCTAAAAATAGCAGAGGTGCCCTTAAAAAAATAATGTTGCTATATATCAAGCACAAAGAATTCAAGGAACTATAATAAAATAGTCTCAGGAATCTCTCTGATTTGAGGTTAAAAATAAAAACATCGCATTTCCCCCCATTAATTAAGACAGATATAGGAAAACACTTGCAGAGAAAAAAATAGTGAGCAGGAGCCCAGAAATTTCCAGTTCGGGGCTTTCCTTGCACGCAGGAAGGCTTTGGTATCTTCTCAAAGGATTCTCATTCATTTCTCTGCATGTGTCTCTTCCCACACACTGATAGAGCTCTTCTTTTCAACATGTGGGTTCATGAAAAAGGACAATTGTAAAGGCCATCACTGTCTAGTCCATGCTTGTTAGTCTCCCAAGTGCCTCCAGTTAGACAATGTGTGACAGTTGGGTTAGACCAGGGATCCTCAAACTAAGGCCCGCGGGCCGGATACAGCCCACCAACTCAATCTACCCAGCCCGCGGCCAGTTTTTGAAAAAAAAATATTTTTTTTGCTGCTGGGCCCTCTCACCCGCACTCTATAGCTACCTTTATTCGCTCTGTTTGCAGCACAGCTGAGCCGTTTTTCCACCTAGGGGCTTCTGCAGGAAGTTTGTTTTCTAAAGAAACAGAAAAACAGCTGAGGTGGGCTGCTCCACTGATCATCTGTGCTGCAAACAGAGCATATAAAGGTAGCTATAGCATGCAGGTGAGTGGGAAGGCCGAAAGATCCCCCCCCCAAAAAAACGACCATGTAACCAGCCCACTAAGCCATGCCCACAGAACTGGTGGGTAAAAAATTTGAAACCCATCCCTGAGCCAACTAACTTGTGTTTGATGGTATACAATGGAATGGATAAATCCAGTGGTGGGATTCAGCCTATTCCAACAGGTTCCATAGAACTGGTAGCGTTAATTTTGAGAACCGGATTGGCTGACCTCTGATTGGCTGACCCTGGCAAATACCACCTCTGATTGGCCAAACACATAGCCACATCCACCAAGCCACATCCACAGTACCGGTAGGGGAAATTTTTGAATCCCACCACTGGATAAATCATATTTATGCTGCCCTTCTAGATCTATGAAATGTGGTTGTCAAAGTCCCTAAAGATTCATAGGAGGTTGGTATCTGTAGTCTGGCAAAAGAAACACTTCATACTGTATATGCATTGTAAAAAGCTGACTTTTCGTCCGTAGGATGCATTACTTGAGATTCTAAAATAGAGGTTACAATGCCTTTGTCCTCGGTGGGTTTAAATTAAAAAGGTTTTAAATGTTTAAGTAATTAAATAGGAAAAATGTTTAATGTTAGTTATGAGACTCCAGGTAGTCCTCAACTTATGATCACAATTGGGACCAGAATTTGCACTGTTAAACAAGGCCATTGTTAAGAGAGTTGCAGCCAATTTTGTGATCTTTTTTCATGTGGTTGCTAAGTGAATCACTGCAGTTGTTAAGTGATTCACATGTTTAGCAAATCCAACTGCCCTCATTGATTTTGCTGATCGGAAGCCAGCTAGGAAAACCAGAAATAGCAATCATATGACCCTAGGATGCTCCAACTATTGCAAGTACAGTCCAGTTATCATGTACCCAAATATTGACATTTTGATAGGGGTATCAAAACTCACAGTGTCATGTTGTCATCACGTGACGTATCGAAGCTTTTTCCCCTTCACTAAAATGGAGGTGGGCTTGGCCAGGACATGACACATCTGGTGGGCCGCGAATTTGACATCCCTGGACTATGGAGATGCTCAGTGGTGGGATTCAAAAAATTTCGTTACCTACTCTGTGGGCGTGGCTTGGCGGGTGTGGCTACATGGTCAGCCAATCAGAGGTGGTATTTGCCGGGGTCAGTCAATCAGATGCGGTATTTGTCGGTTCTCAAAATTATCGCTACCGGTTCTTGGGAACCTGTCGGAACTGGCTGAATGCCACCTCTGGAGATGCCGCAACGATTATGATGATCGGCTGAAAGTCACTTTTTTCTGAGTCATTATAACTTCAAAAGATCATTAAACGAATGGTTGTAATTTGAGGATTCCTGTATTATGTACTGTATCTCAGGGATATCAAACTCGCAGCCCGCAGGCCAGATGTGTCACATGTCAGCCACAACCATGCCTGGTTTAGCGAAGGGGGGGAAGCCATGATATGTCACATGAAGACTCCATGACAATGTGAGTTTGATACCTCTGCTGTATCTTCATGAATGGAACTGCAAATGGAACTACATCGCTGAGGAATTCTGCCTGAGTCATTATATTATTATTGTTGTTGCTATTATTATCACCACTGCTATTTGATAAATTCCATTCTTCCAAATTTAAAACCCTAAATAGTTTATCTAGACAGCCTGAAGCAAAAAGTTCTCCCTTTAGTTCAAGACAACTTTTGAATCAAAATGACTGAAAATGCTTGGCAAACATGTTTCATTATGCAAACCAGGGAACAAATAAATCCGAGCACATGGACCTATGCTGACAGCAAACATTGAAAATTCTGTTTTCTCCAAAATGAAGAAGAAAAATATAGCCCAGGTAGTGTGTGTGTGCGCGTACATGCACACTCTCATATGCAAGTCCATTATTCAGTAAACATTTACTTATTTATTTATTATATTTGTATGCCGCCCACTCCCAGAGGACTCTGGGCAGCTCACAACAGAATAAAAACACATAAACACAGACATTTAAAAATCCTAAAAAGTTAAAAAATTAGAAAGTGCGACGTGCTCAATTTTTCAACCCTCCAAGTTCCGATGACTCACAGATCCCAGGCCTGCTGGCAGAGCCAGGTTTTAGTGGCTCGACGGAAGGTCGGCAGGTCAGGGATAACCCGGAATCCAGGAAGTAGCTGATTCCATAGGGTAGGAGTGGCCACAGAGAAGGCTGCCCCTGAGGGCCTGCCAGCCGACATTCTTTAGCCAACGGGACCTGGAGGAAGCCGACTATGTGGGCTCTTACAGGGCGGTGGGAGGAAGATGGCAAAAGGCGGTCTTGCAGGTAACATGGTCCTAAGCCATGAAGGGCTTTAAGGGTAATGACCAGCACTTTGAATTGCACCTGGAAGCCCACTGGAAGCCAGAGCAGCTTGTGCAGGATAGGTGTCACAGGAGAGTACTTAGGTACCTTTGCAATAACCCATGCGGCTGCATTCTGGACCAGCTGAAGCTTCTGAATGTTCTTCAAAGGCAGCCCCATGTAGAGCACATTGCAGTAATCTAACCGTAAGGTGATGAGGGCATGAGTGACCATGAGAAGGGCCTCCTGATCCAGGAAGGGGTGCAACTGGCGCACCAGCTGAACCTGTGCGAAGGTCCCCCTAGCACAGCTGATAAACGATCTTCTAATTTTAGCTGTGGATCAAGGAGGACACCCAATTTGGTTGGCCAGTAGGCAAACAGGATAATAATAATAATAATAATAATAATAATAATAATAATAATAATAATAATAATAATAATAATAATACTTAGAC
>JANHFQ010006054.1:23100-34899 GCA_032468035.1 Aparallactus werneri | reverse complement strand
AAGTCATACTAGGAAACAATAAACAATATAATTTGTAAGATACAGCAACACGATTATGGTCATAGTGGGATGAGATATTCACTAGGCCAGATGAGAAGAGCAATAGTAACACAGTCCCAGCAAATGATTCGACAGTGTTGTGGGATATTGATAATATAGCATATTGATGATATCCCACCCTGTACCGTCGAATGATTTCACCCAGCAGCTTCATATAGATGTTAAATAGGAGAGGCTAGAGGACCAAGCCCTGAGGCATCCCACATAGTAGGATACTAAATTTTCACAACAAAAGAGATCTATTTCCAGGCACGTTTGTCTTCTGATGATTTCATGGCCATTCATATTTGGAATGTTGTTTTGATTTTCCACTCTAACTTCCAGTTCTGAGATTTCCTCATAGGTTTCTACTATACTATAAATTTACTGTATTTAGAAAGTGTTAAATAGGAAGAACAACTAAGGCAATTGTATATACAATGAAGTCCAACTATAGAAAAAGAGAGTAATGGAGGAGGTCCTGGGGCAAAGGACATTTAAAGATTTTGGAAAATAGAGTTCTAAGTATTTCTAGCCTGATGGTTTAACCATTGTATCAACTTGTGTGTGTGTGTGTGTGTGTGTGTGTGTGTTTGTATGTATAATTAGTGTGCTCTGGATTTCCTTCATTATATATCACTTTAAGGAGTTGATACATGCACAAAGAATTAAAGTGGGGTTTCTTAAGTTTGGAGTAATAGTTAAAACAATAATTTTCATTCAAGAGGTTAATTTAATATTTTAAAACAGTCTTTGCATTCTTTAATATAATTACATATATTGCTACCTGAATGAAGCTTGGAAAATTGCCAATGTCTGCTCTCAAACTGTAAAATGGATGAGGACCTTCAAATTGAAAACAGTAAGCTAAATGAATAACTACAACTTTATATTCTTAAAGGGGAAGAAATTAGATATTCTTACTTATGATTGCTAGATATTATATAAAAATAGAATGATAATAAAATACTGATTACATAGGGATATTCCTCAGGGAACTGATTTGTTTTACAACTGGTTCTTGCATGAAAGAACTATTTTTATACTGCCTACTTATAATGTGTGAGATAGCCTTCAAACAAATACGGTAATATTTTAAACTACAGTAATAATTAATGTTCAGTTCACTTATTCATCTTTTTTCTTAATTTGAAAGATTACAAAGATTAGGATTAAAGAAATTTTGATTTTTCCAAATGACTTGAGTCAAGTCCACAGAAAGTAATGAAGCCTTTTTCTTCTAAATTGGCTTTGTATTTAGTTCTTAGTTGGCAAAAAAAACCAAGTTCTAAAATGGTTTACTTTTACCAGGCTTTAAAAATATGCTCAAATTATTATTTTTTCTTTTCTTTCCCTTCATCTATATATTGCTAAATAAAACTTTCCTACTGTAATATTTAATAGGGAAAAAGGTAAATTGTAAGGCAAAACATTTTCAACCAAACTACCGTATTTTTGGAGTATAAGATGCACCCAGATTTTGGGGAGGAAAACAAGAGGAAAAAAAATCAGCCTCCCAGCAATTTGTCTCCTGTGCTGAATCAGGCTGAAACTGAAACATGCTTAAGCAAAGAAGACAAAGGGTGGGGTGATATCTGCAGAGGCAGATCCCCCCTTGTTTACCGTCCCAACAGATCACAACAGCTGATTGGGGATATGCAGACCTACTGACCAATCAGCTGCTGAATCAGGCTGGCTGAAACTGAAACTAACAGGCTTTAGCATGCGAGACAAAGGGGAAAAATCTGCTTCAGTTTGAGTTTCAGCCAGCCTGATTCAGCATGAGCAGCAGCTGATGGTCGGGTGGATCTAATAGCCCCAATCAGCTGTTGTGAGGCCCCTTTGGGGCTGAAAGGCTGCTTGCATCATGCAGCTAATCTTCTAAGGAACAGGTAGGCACGGAGGATGAAAATGGTGGGTGGGCGGGGCTACATTCCGAGTATAAGATGCACCCTAATTTTCAGCCTCTTTTAGGGGAGAAAAAGTATGTCTTATACACCAAAAAATATGGTAAATAATAGACAAAGTTACTGAAGAAGTTTAGAGGGCTTTTTACATAAATCATCAAAAAGATGCCAACAGCTGAAAACTCTATTTCTTATGCTATAAGAATATACAAAATCAGCAATGCAAGAGAAAAAGGAGAAAAACCCAAAGAATCAGCGAACTGAGGCAAAGCCAAAAAGAGAAGCTTTCTTCTTGCGAAGAGGCAAGTAAAGACTGGGCTCAGTGGTGCTTCACCCCCAAACAGTCTGTCTTGCCTAATGAGGGGGCAGAGCCCATTAGCCACTGAGTCCAGCACAGAGGTTTTTCCACTGGAGAATCCATTTTTTAAAATGCACATATTGAATTACTGAAAATATATTCAACTTATTATCAAGTCTTTCTCTCTCTCCATCACCTCAGATACATTGTGCAAAAGCTGAAATAATAGACAACCAATCCAACAGTACAATAATTGATTACAGATTTTAACTGAGTATACTTTCTAGAGTGTGTTGAATCCAAAATTGCATGAACAGAAAGCTGTGAACATAAAGGGCTTTCTTTAAACCCTCTATAATAGATTAAAAGATCACTGAATGCTTGAAATGTGCCATTAGTAGCATCCAGAAATCACAACAAATTATACATATGCACCGTTTAGATCAATATGTTTTGCAGTAAAAATATTTTCCAAGACAAAGAGAAGAACAATACTTACCTTGTATATGCCATCGTATCTATTGCCTTCCTCTGGAGCGTATTTGCTAATCCTTCGACCTTTTGAACTGCGAACAACTCTAACTGGTTTCCCAGCTCTCCAATTTTTAGACTCAGCTCCATTTTTGTCATCCAGTGGAGCATCACAATTTAGAGCCAGGGCCCTGAAAAAAATATTTTTAAGTCTTTCAACATAATATTTCTTAAAGTATTAGACTATCAGTGAAGATTATCATGACATGCCAAACTATTGCAATTTGATACTCTACAATCAGCAGAGCATATAGCAGCCTAGTTAAGCATAGAATCACTACTGAATCAACTGCAGTTTGTTTCTATGGAAACAGTATGCCCATCTCAAGCCTGAATGGATCCTCCTTTTTCTTCCTTCAACAAAATATAAGTGCTGCATTCAGGCACCCAAAGCTTCAGCCTCCAGATGCAGGTGTTCCACAATTTGAAGGGCTCTAACTTTACTCAGCCATTAAAACTAAACATTAAACGTCTTCCCCCTTTGTAACCTGTTCTGCTTTATCCTTTCGTCAACAAGGTAGCAATAAGCAGAAATGTTGTTTTCCCTCTACAGGAAAAGCTGCAATCCACTTTTGCCTTGCATCTTGATTTCTCACAGCACTTTAATTTTCCAAGGGGCCTCTAAGATGCTTTAGCAACCTATAAGAGGCAACAGACCTAGGATGACTACCTGTTTGAAAATGCAGTTTCCCCTTAAAAATACTTGCTCCTTAAAAAACAAAGAGGAAAATGTTTTAAAAAGCACCTGTTCATGTGTGTTAGAGTTTGATCAAATGAATGTTCCCCAATTCTTTTATTGCCAGAAAGATCTCTTCCACCACTCCCAGTGTAAGTAAATTCATCACCTCGGTCCTATATAAGAAGATAAATTATCCTTTAAAATGTCAAATTATGATTGAGGATAGTCTGAAATATACAAGTAGAAGATGAAAATGAGTCCCATGCAATAACAGCTGTGCATATATAACTACACCAACAGTTTATGTGGTGCTGCCACAGATATTTGGGGAGGTGTTTGTTTGTGGTCATGTTCATATGTGTTTGCATGCAAATGTGTCTATCTAAAAACACAAAAAGCATTAACTTCAGTAGGCAGTGTTTTAGAAGGACCGATTTACATGGGCTGCAAGAGGGAAACAGAATACTGATGATATTCTCATTCTGAACATAAATTGAAGGATTTTTCAACCCAAATTTTCACATTCCATACTCTTCCATTATATCTATTCTATATCCAGGATAGATGTGAACACAGCGAATTTAATGGCAAAGAGCTGGATCTAACAACAGATTTCTACATGCCAAAATATAGGGAATGCCTCTCTCAGGTATCTTATCCTTAAATTTCAGGATTAGAAGACCTGCAAAAACTTTCCAAAAACATCATTAACTTGGGGGGCGGGGGGAGGACATCAACATATATAAATGCACCTTTTCTATCTATACTGTAAAAAATAGTGACTATGTCTAAAAACTGTCTAAATATTTTATTGTATGTTATTCTAAAAAAGTTCAACTATTGTACTTGATATATTTGGCATATTTACATATCTCTTTTTTAAAAGAAGTTCAATATCTTCTAGCAGTTTGTATTAACTAACGTCCACTATTCTGGTTTTTGTGCATCTGTATGTATAAGACTGGCTTTTTGTTTTATTACAATTCTTGAAGTTGTACTGCAATATATACATAGATGTAATTACTTTTATTAATATCTTAGTCTACTACTACATGTTTCCCCCAAAATAAGACTCAGTCTTATTTCCTTTTAAATCCCAAAATAAGTACCAGGTCTTATTTTCAGGGGATGTCTTACCTGCTTACCTTAGGACCACTGCCTCCCACACCCCAACACCTGTTGTGCGGCCCAACTTCTGTGGCCGTTTGTAGCCAGACACCACTTGTCTCATTGTGCAGCCTGTGCAAGCTGTCTCCAAGCTGTAAAGCTTTCTCCAAGCTGTTTTTCAGCTGATTAAAACAATTTTAACTTCTGGAAGATTTTTTTTTGAGGAAATTTTTTTAAAAAAAGTTATCATCAGCTATCCTTTTCCTTTTGGCTAAACTCCTTTAAGTTCACTCCAATCATTTCCACTTAACTACACTTTCTTTCACTCTTGCTTCCCTTCTGAGAAAGCAGAAAAGAATGCGAGCCAAGTATGCATATTGTATGCTCCCACTCACGGCAGGACGTCATGTGGCGCGTCGTGCCAGTACCAATGTTTGCGCACGCAGTGGCACAACATGCCACATAGCCTCCTGCCACGAATGGTGACATAACATACACATACTTGTCTTGCATTCTTTTCTGCCTTCTCAGAAGGGAAGCAAGAGTGAAAGAAAGTGCGGTCAAGTAGAAATGGTTGAAGTGCACTTAAAGGAGTTTAGCCAAAAGGAAAAGGATAGCCGATGATACCTCTTTAAAAAATTATTTCATTTTTAAAAAATCCTCCAGAAGTTAAAACTGTTTTAATCAGCTGAATAACAGCTCAGAGACAGCTTGCACGGGCTGCGCAATGAGCCATGCAGCAGAAGTTGGGCAGCAGCATGACAGGTGTCAGGGTGTGGGAGGCCTGGCTGCAATGGTCCTAATGTAAATAGATGTGAGGCCCGTGGGGCAGCTCCACCCCCAACCCCAGCTTGATTTTTACCCATGAGCCTCACCCCACCTCATACAACCAGAGGGTGAGTGGGGCTTAACTAGGGCTTATTTGGGGGATAGGGCTATATTAGGTGCATGTGTGAAAATCAGGCTAGGGCTTGTTTTTGAGGTAGGTCGTATTTTGGGGGAAAACATGGTATTAGCAAATCCATTCAGAAGAAGGGTGAGTTTGAATAATTTGAAATAGAGTTGAATGGCTTTGAGTGAATTTGGACCTTACAGATATGATAAATTACTAATTTTTCTTTCCCTGGCAATACCCTTTCCACAAGATGTAAAATACCCTCCCCTCCAAAATAATTTAATGAAGCACTTAGCATAACTTAAAAGTTTAACTGGTTCAAGACTGGTGAGCATGAATTAAATCTGTTTGAGAGCTACTATTCTTCTGTGGGTGTTTTGGGAAATAAAGATAAATATTTGAAGGCTTATGCACTTTTCATTCCTTTGAAGTATTCTGATTTTTTGCATCAGCTATTCAGTAAAAATGCATTTTACTTTCACATCATCTCAGTAATAACTAATTAGCATTTAATGGCAAATTATACCAATAAACTAAAAGGAATCTTTAACAATAACATTACTAGTATATTGTCTGTATTAATTACAAAATTGTAGGCCCGAGGAAATAGGGCAATACACACAAGTACATTATATCTTCTTGAGCTACTTTGTATACAAACATGAACTATGGATAATAAATAAAAAGAAGCATTAATTAAATATCAAAGCATGCCAGTTAGCTCCAATTCAATGCTATCAGGTGTACCTGACTAAATCAACCAAACGTTGTAGCAGTTGATAATCTGGATTTACACAATAAAAATCTGTTAATGAATTATCTAGTAAATAGAAATGTTTTATAACATTTCATAAGCAACTTATAAAAGCCAAAATGCTAGTAAATATTCTAATAAAATTATATGAATGTATTTTTGGTTGCAACGCTAAGATACCTTTTTTTCCCCATTTGTCAGATACATTTCCGATCTTTATTTTGTGCAGCTCAAAGAGCTATCTCCAGCCCTGGCAACTTTAAGACCTTTGGACATCAACTCCCAGAATTCCCCAGCCAGCCATATTGGCTGAGGAATTCTGGGAGTTCACGTCCACAGGACTTAAAAGTTACCAAGGTTAGAGATCCCTGCTAAATAAAATATTCCCGCCTCCCATTTTCTTTACAAAACAGCACTGCAAAGTACATTGGACTGAGAGGGTATGATTGGCTCAAAATTACCAAGCTGCCTTTCTTTTTAAATACTTTCCCTATATTGTTACAATTATTGCATAAGCCCTGTACAAAAGTTAGAAATAAAAAATAGAATATCTTGTGTAATAAAGAATACATTGTAAGAAGAAGTATTCTGTACATCAGTGCCCTTTCCAGCTTCCTTTAATTTCTCTTCCAACATTAACTACTAGCTAAATATTCAAACTTTGCTTTAACATTTTTACAATTATTGCTCATATTGTATCTTCCATTCTATAGTAGGACAACATAACTAAAGCTTCACTTTAAGGCTCCAATACTAATCTCTGCCAAAAATAACTCCTACCAACAGAAAGAAGTATCCATGTCCTGCCTCTGAATAAACATCCATTTTGATTTGGCTGGTGAAGGCGAATCATTTGAACTGTCATATTAATAAATAAGTCCTTCAGGAGCGGGCGGCATACAAATGTAATAAATAAATAAATAAATAAATAAATAAATAAATAAATAAACAAACAAACAAACAAACAAACAAACCTCTATAATTTTTCTCTCCTTCTCCAGTCAGAATCTCAGTATAGCTGAATACTGAGACCCACTGACATTTTGCTAACATAAAAATATAACCATTTTAAACATTAAAAAAACATTTTTACCAGCATCTTTATATCTTTACATAGAATAAGATAAAACAATCAAATAGAGCATCAATACGTAAACTAATCAAAAATAGAACTTACAACTTCATCTTCAAATCCTCCAGCCAACACAAGGGAGTACGCTCCATCGTTACTACGTCCATGGATTCCACCAACATGAGGTCTATGAACACCTGCTTCACTCACCTTTAAAATAAACAAGTTTAAAATATGTTCCTATTTTTAATAGCGTAAGTAAAATATTAGTGCATCTAATTAAAATACTTTAATCTTGTTTTCCTGAAAAAATGTGCTCAAAAGCTATTGAATTGTACTCAAAACACCTCAGTTTCAAAAATATTTTGTCATATATTATAATGCTGCCATTTTTAAAAAGGTAAATTTAAAACCTCAGTCCATAGAACAGTAAATTTATTTTTGGCAATTATCCAAGACAAAAGATTTCTCTTACAATAAATATACAGTATTAACCCAGGATCCTAAAAACTTACGTTATACTAGTATACTGATGGGATCCTGTCAATAAATCAGCATGACAATGGAAAAAATTCAAAAGCATCTATTAGTAGAACATAAAAACTAACTGGACTCAAATATGACATTAAAAACCCAAGTAATGCATTCATGCAAATGACACAATGGTGAAACAAGAGTAGAAAATGATATATAGAAAATATGTCTACATACCTGCACTCTAAATTTCCATGTTGCTCCAACAGGAACACCAGGTATAGGTCCATAATGGTTAGAAGGAACAATAGTGCATTCCTTAGTACGGCCAACACAGGCCATGCCCTACCATCAAGAAAACAAGGCAAGCAGTTAATCCTAGTAATTGTGAAAGTTTATGAACAAATACGTGTTTTAGCAATGTTTTAGTTCATAACTTATTTGGATAACGGTATTCAAGAGCTGTTTTGAAACCAGGCTGTTGATCAATTTTTTAAAAATTATCGCAGTCGGCTTTGCTAATTTTTTTTTGAGAACAGCTATTACGAATTATATATAAAATCAGCAAACTTCCCTATTAGCAGCACATAAAAGATAGCATAAAACCTAATATTTATCTGAATAGAATGACGAAAATGTTTCCAAAAATCGCTCCAAATTGCTGGAAATGTGACTCTCCCCACAGTTCATTTTACCACCTGTGGTGGACATGCCCACTAGCTAGGAAATATTGGATTAAAGTAAAAAATTGGCTACAAGAAATAATAAAAAACAAGACTGATTTTATACCAGAAATTTTTCTATTAGGATTAGTACCAGAAGGGTTTAAAAAGAAGGAAATTTATTTAATGGTTAATATTGCAACAGCATTGAGAATACTATACACACAAAGTTGGAAAAATGGGGACATACCAACAGAAGAAAGGTTAATAAATAAAATCTTGGAATGCGCAGAATTAGACAGGTTAATCATGTTACTAAAAGATAAAGGGGAATCGGATTTCTATCAGGCCTGGGGGGTATGAGTTTTTGGTGAAACTCACACATAAATGTATTTATATGTATTTTAAGAAGGTTGATGTATGTTTGTATTCTATGTCTCTATGTTTTTAATCAATAAAAATTATTTTTTAAAAAAAACTAAATTGTTTACCAGAACTGCTATTGTTATTCAGCATGGTCACAAGACTTTATGCCTTATTATCACTGAATGAGGCTGGTCCTGGCCCAATCATTATTGATAAATGTGGAGTATATTTAGATATTTCATAACTTAAATTTTAATTAAAATTTTCAGAATTCTCCATCCAGAATAGGTACAACAAAATATTTCATGGGAACCAGTCAACTGTCTTGATCAAATTCCATTATTAATCCTCATCTCAATATTTTTTTTAAAACAGACAGGTTCGCAGTGATACAGGGAAATTTTTTAGGTGCCATAGTGGTAAGCTACCTAAATCTTCATTGGTTTATTAAATTGCACATAAAAACTGACTAGAACCCAGTTAAGACTTTAATTCAAATATTATCCATCTTCACTATTGTATTTTCAACTAACTGAATATTTGAAATACTTTTTCAAAATCATTCCACATACAAGGCATTGCAATATTCATGTTTGAGAAATAATCTAATACAATACAATAATAACAATACGCTAAAATAATTGAAACATTTATTTTCATGTAATTGGAATCGTAAGTGCCATAGTAATCTAGGATATTATAAATAATTAATTTGGGATTCTGTGGCATAAATAAAATAAAATAAATAACAGCCAGCAACCAGATTTTTAAAAATGACTGTAGTTACTTTTAAAAACCACTCTAAAATAACAAACTTCATTTGACTTTGCTAGTGAAATGGAAGGAAAAAAAGCATATCATTAATTTCAATTCCTAATCATGATTTCAATTCCATACTATGTTTACTAAAAACCATACTTTAGTATGATGTTTAAACTGAAGTAGCAGCTAATAGTGACTTCAGGTAATTTGTCTGAGTTTTTGTTTCTGGGTTTTTATTTTATTTTATTTTTTAATTTTAATTTTTAATTTTAATTTTTAGTTTATTTTATGTGGGAATTACATTTCATACTTTGATTATGAACTATGGAGGACATTAGGAAACAATTATTTTTTTAACTTTTGTAGATTCTTGAAACTGAAATAAATGTTTAGAGAGAATACATTCAAAGGTATCTAAACATTATTTACCTTGCCCCAATCTCGTTGGCTGTCAGTGCAGGCAGATGGCATCTTTGCTTTCTTTTTACTTTGTTTGAGCTTTTCCCCAGCTTTTACAACCTCGTTAGAATCATTTTTACATGAGGGACAGTACCTAAAATATTAATTATTTTGAAATCTATTAAACTATAAATAAAATATGAATAATATCAACATATGAATTTTATGCAATATACATCTGAAACACAACTCCTTGTGGGTTTACATTTCGTATTTATAGTTCTTGAAACTTCCTGTAAACCCCTTTCATCTTTTAATTAAATGGATATTATTTATTTATTGCATTTATATGTCATTTTTTGTTCAAGAAGGCTATAATTTTATTGCTTTTATAATTTTATTTGTGCTTCCAACCAAGATAATACGGAGAACAATATCGCATGGGCGGGCCCACTTGAAGCTCTCACGCAGATGGCTCTATGTACCACCTCTGGCATGCGTTCCATAGGTCTGACACCACAGGACTAGGGGGAAAGTACACAGGTGGGGCAGACTTATCCCAGTGACTTGCGACTTTCCTGACAGCTTTCCCACTGACTTTCTAGGGAACTTGTGAGGGTAGGTGGCAGATGGCAACCATGTGATCATGGGGCACGGCAACCAGTCATTCATGGAAACTGGTTGCCAAGCACCTAGACTGCAATCATGTGATCACAGGGAAGCATTTTCTCCAATATTATGAGGGGAGGCTATTCTTCTAACCATACCATATATTTTTCACAAAATATTGTATGAGAGGTTTGGTCTTGAAATAAACAGGGCAAAATTGCTGCTTCTCTCTTGGCTTTAAGCTTGAGTTTGACACTATATTTCTATAAAATGCAAAATTAAACCATGATCCCATGTTATTATCATTACACCATGTAAGAAACAAAAACAATCTGATATATTTGTCCAGTGTAGGAGTTATATGAGGGAAGCTGTGATCATCACTCTCTCCTGCAGCTGCAGGTTTAGGATAAGCATCTAAATATCACATTTGGTAGCAGCTGGCTAAGCAAACAATATAACAATTACACTGTCCAAGATAATTAAGCCTTGATTTTGAGCAAGAACTGTTAAATGATAGTTACCCTAATTAGACAGGTTTTATGCTCACCAATTCCTGGATATTATCTACCATAAGCAGAACAAAATAAACCCTACCATCTCAGCAAATACTTGCAAAATTAATTATTCTACAAAAATTGTATGATATTCCAAATTTAGCTTCTAAGATTGCAATTCCTAAAAGAGTGCAATTATTTTGAAATTCTGAACATTTGGAATGAACTGCAAACAATTTCCCGGTAAAAACAGCTTCTACTCAATTCCTGTCAGAAGAAGTAGCTAAGTAAATCACAGAGCTGAAGATTATGAACAAACCATCTCTTTCAATTCTGACTACAACAGGGTAAAGCAAAGATTTGAATTTTCACATCTATAAATTACAGAAGGAATTGATCTTTCTTTAGAAATTTTCACTGGTAAAAGGAACAGGAGCAATCAAAGATAAAAAAGAGTAGAAGGAGCACCCTATCACCTGTCATCCCAAACCTCTACATAGAACACTTTGAAACCCACGCTCTAGAAAAATCTGACCACAAACCCAAACTCTGGCTCAGATACGTAGACGTATCTGACCCTAACCAACTTCCTTTCCTGGACGTCTTACAATGGCTCCTTAGGACACACCATCTACCAGAAGAAAACACACACAAACCGTACCTGAACGCATACTCACATCACCACCCAGCACAGATCAACTCCGTAGCCAAGACACTCATCTCCAGAACAAAACGCTTAGCTGATGAA
>JANHFQ010006054.1:5217-15566 GCA_032468035.1 Aparallactus werneri | reverse complement strand
AGGAATGACCAGTCTTGTCGTTAATAAAACAAAGTATTTTTTAAAGCTTACTTTGAATTACCTCCTTAAACATGGGATCTATGTAACAAGAGTTACAACAGGATGATTTTATCTATTTCTGTTACTATTGTTAAGCAAGCAAAGCCTTAGAAGTTCAAGTTTGTGCAAAATTGTACTACTGCGAGCAGGTACAATGAACTCATTCTGGAGTTTCATGGTAAGTAAAATGGCAGTTTATTTTCATCTCTGATGCTATTTTGATATGAAGAAGTCTTTTAATGGAGTATTTTACCTGTTTCATGCTTGAATCAGCAGTACCAAGAGGTACTGCAGTCCTGAATCAAAAATAGCTTTTCAGTTTTGCTAGAATTATATTCAGTTTTGCTAGAATTATATTCAGTTTTGCTAGAATTAACAGCTACATCAGAATCATGACAAATTTCCATCAATAAATATAGAAATAATGCTAATGAAAAGTTTAAAGACATGAGCCAATCTTATCATGAGTACAAGAACTACATAGAAAAAGTTCATAGGCTTAATAGAATTTTGTTTGCTCCTTCCATTTTTCTGTTAAACCTCTGAGTTTCATGCCTGGGTGAATTGAGAGCATGTACATACATGATATAGAATGATGGTCAGCTACCAAAACAAGTTACAGACTTTTCCATCATATGAAAAAATAACCCAGTGTTTAACATTACTTAGTTTCTGTGATTCTGACTCTTTGTATTGTTTCAATGATCATAGATATGGAATAAGGATCATAAAGATTGCAGATTTCTCTTTTTATGGAAAATTCTGCTTGGACAGTTTTATGAGATGTTTCTCCTAAAAATATCTAGTGCAATAATAGATGCTGATAAAATATATTAAGAGAGAAGTGTGAATAATATGCTGAACCATCTCCTTTAGGAGATCGATGAGGACATTTCAAACATTGAGCCTTTCTATACACAAATTTGGTTTATACTATTCTACAATGCAGTATTGTGTGATGAATTCACAATATGTTCTTCTTTCTTATCTTGAAATCTGAAAATGATATTTTGGAAGATGATCAATGTTATCTAAATCATAAAACTTAAATATGAAAAATGGATCTGCTGTTGTCTATGAAGTGCTACCTGGGTTCTGCAAAATGCAAAATATAAATATTTAAAAGCAACATGTATACATAGTATCACTAACTCCTAGAAATACAAATTTTCAGAAATTAATATTAGAAGTTGTAACAATATAGCTTGCAGAATATCCTTCAGGAAATCTCTACACACACACACACACACACATATAAAAGGTAAACAAAGGAATATTTTGGAATATTGCCCTTTAAACATAAAAAATAGAAACATGTTTCGTTAACTGGATACAGTCAGGAATAATCTACATTACACTGAAAACCTGTTATTGATTTTTTAAAACCCAAAATAAATTTTATTTTAAAAAGGCATAACAATATGCTGTATATCAATCATGTAATTAGCTTTGGCAAAGGAAAATAAAAACAGAGAAATTTTTACATTTTTCTCTCTGTAATCAATGGCAGATTACTGGAGCTGATTTAATTGAGGAGAGAAATACAATAAGAGATTCATGCATCTTTTCTTTTGTAAAATCAGGTCATAGTTCTATAGTATTTGGTAAATTTTATTTCTTGCCCTACCATTTTCCCATGTCTAGCAGTACAAGAGTGGAAGTTATACAATTAACTAGCTTCACTGGTTAAATACTGTACATAACCAACATATTGAAATGCCAATCTATGGCTTGTAACAACCCATGGCTAGTTAATTAATTTGTTTAATTTGATAGGCTTGGCAATAAGGCTATATTTTTCTAAACCAACAGAACATATGGTGACGATATTTGTTGGATGCAGTTTGCCAATAATGATTCAGTTCATAAACAGAAATGAAATTACAGGTATTTTAAAAATTAAATATAGAGCCAATTGAATTTGTTATCTCTTATATGTATTAGATTAGTATTAAAGAACATTTGCATATAGATTGTAAATTAACCTTTTAAAAACTGGTGAAAAATGTAAATAATCAAAATCCTGATGATTTTTTCTTTTAGCAACAGTTTAAACTGTTTTAACAGTTTAAACAGTCCACAATTTTACAGATTTTAATCAAAATATGTAATTGGTTAGTTTACTATCCCTCTCCTCCCTCAAGTTTAAAATGCTTTTTAATAGACTAGCAAGGGCATGTATACATATAGAATTTTAGGATTAATTTAAGCATTTAAATTTAAGGTGTGTGATGGGTAAAATTGATTTGGTGTTCTTTTATGTTTTTTTTAAACACATGCACTGCCTATTTTGGTATGATGTTAATTCTGCTGGAGCTGATAGGCTGTCTCTTTCTCTAATGCTGTGGTTCAGCAATGCTCATATAATAGTAGCAGCCATTTTCTATCTAGAACCTACTTGGAAAATACTTCATTCCATGAAAAAGTAATGGAAAAATGGCAGCAGCTTAGGGAAATAATGGAGCCATGAATCTCCTCCAATGTTATGACTCACTGAAAATTATAATTCTTTTGATGATTTAGTTATTTGTGAATAGCATAAAATGTTTCCAATTATCCTTAGTAGTTCTCACTTTCAAGAATACAAGCCAACTTTCCAGCTTTTCCTCTTAGATTGAATTCTAAATTCCAGTTATTGCTGTAAATTTTTTTTTTACTGCTGAGAAAAGGATATTACACATTAAGATATTTAATTAGCTTTTGATGGATTATCTAATGTATAATTCACACTTCAATAAAATTATATTCTGACCAAAACTAATGTCTTTACTACAAATCAAAGAATTGTTGCTGCACTGGTATTGGTCTACAAGAGAGGCAAAAATAATGCAGAGAGAATGACTTGAGGCATCCAATGAATGGAAAGAAGTCACTAGTTGTGGGAAAGCAGCAGAGGGAATAAATGTAATCAGCCAATGAAGAAAGTCTTTGGGGTGTACTGGATCTCAGTAATGTGACAGCCTTTCTCTGTTTCCCTCTGCTCTTGAGAAAGGAAATGTTATTCAAGAAAATATTCCCTAATGGCTGAGCACATTAGTAGCATGTGCAATATACAAATCAATAATTTTATGGATCAGAGTTTAGTGTGGAACACAAATTAAAAATAACAATTCACTGTTTTTATTGTATCTGAGAATAAAAAAGACAGTGTCAACAATCATGCAGGTTTTTAATTTTTACTTTTTGTGCTGATTGATCATTCTAGATCAGAGGTGTGGAACTGTGGCCCTTTTATGACTTGTGGACTTCAACTCCCAGAATTCCTGCTGGCTCAGGAATTCTGGGAATTGAAGTCCACAAGTCGTAAAGGGGCCATCATTCCCCACCCTTGATGTAGTCCCTGGTTTTCTCATGTCTGTCTGACTCCCAGCTTAAGTGTTATTTCCTCTCTTCACACAGCTGCCAAAGACGGTCATCCTACCAACAGCTGTTCATTCGCCCTGGCCTAGAACTCAACCTGCTATTACACATCCTGGCCAGTTTTTTCTGTAAAAATACTTTATTGGGAAGGAGGAGAGTTCAACTCCCAACAACATGATTTCCTGTTTGCGTATTCACAAAGAAGTGTTCCTCAGGCCCTATAAGCTTGATTTTTGCCTACAGCAATCAACCTGAGGGGAGGGTTGCTCTTGGGTCCCGGATAGCTTTTGCCTCTACTCGACAGTCGCCTTTTGATCATAGACGCTCTAATGGCACTGAATTCCACAGTGGAGACTAAATCCACCCCCCTGGGGGCCGAAGGCGTGGAGGGCAAGGGTATGTTATGTAGGAAGGAGTGTCCTAAGCATTGCAAATGGGCTTGCACCTTGGGTCTCACCGGATAGGAGGAAGAAAAGGGAGCAGGAGAAAGAGGCAGCTCACCGGAGACAGTATGGATTTCCTGCAGATGCAGCCTCAGGCCCGGCTTCCTACCTACCATACTGGTGAGCTTGGCATGATTGACAGTAGGCTCCTGGGGGTTAGCAGTCAATTCTTGAGAGCTCGATTTGGCACAGAGCTGAGCTGGCTGTGACACTTTGTCTCCTGTCATGACAGTCGTCGTAGCCATACTGTGTGCCATCAGCACTCTTCGGTTACGGGGCTCTGCTTTGAGCTTGTTGGGCAGCTTAAACCTCACCAAGCCTGAAGGAGAGACTTTGCTAGGGGCCGGTTTCTCTTTGACTTTGTTCTCCTTCCCAGGCGCTCCTGGCTCTGTGGTCTTGTTGTTTGCTGCTGTCCAGCATGGGGTAGGTGCCCGAGGAAGACTTTGGTTATTGCGCCGGTGAATCGGTTTAGGAACTCTTTGCGGCTGTGGAGCAGGGCAGCCGTTCTTTGTGTCAGTGGCTGGAGGGGGGCTTCTTTGGGGTGGAGGTTGAGGCTTCTTCACCGTGCATCCTTCTACCAAAAGGCTAATGCCAATGTACTGGGGAATCTCCACGGCAGCCTGTCGTGAGAAGAAGAGGATGATGGGGATGGGTCAAAAGGAATCTATGAACTTCTTCCAAGGGCAAACTAAGAGTAGGAGAAAGTATCTGACCAACTATTTAGTTTGCTGCAAATGAGAGTAAGGAAATATAGCTGATTACCACACCACAACTGAACCAGGCAGGGTGCAGCATTTTGCTAGAGCCATGGTAGCGCAGTGGTTAGAATACAGTATTGCAGGCTAATTCTGCCTACTGCCAGTAGTTCGATTCTCACCAGCTCAAGGTTGACTCAGCCTTCCATCCTTTTGAGAGCAGTAAAATAACAACCCAGATTGTTGGTGGCCATATGCCGGCTCTGTAAACTGTTTAGAGAGGGCTGTAAAGCACTGTGAAGTGGTATATAAATCTAAGTGCTATTGCTATTACTAATGTTATGTAGATACAGATAGTCCTTGACTTGTAACCACAACCAGGAGTGGAGTTTTGGTTGCTAAGCAATGCAGTCATCATGTGACGGACCAAATTTTACACCTATTTTTACCACGGTTGCTAAGCAAATCATGCACTTGTTCAGTGAACTACACAGTCGTTAAACAGTCGTTCCTTCATTGGGTTTGCCAGCAAGGAAGGTCCCATTTTGTAATCAAGTTACCCTGGGACGCTACAGCTGTCATAAGTGCAATCATGCTGTCATGTGGAATCATGTGACAATGATGGTAGTGTGATGGTTGTAACTTCAAGGATGGGTCATAAGTCACTTTTTTCAGCATCATCGTTACTATGGATCATTATTAAATAAATGGTCTTAAGTCGAGGACTACCTGTGCTCTGAAAAAGCATAAGTAAAGGAAGATTAAAAATTATGCAATAAATCCCAGGATATTTCCAGATAGATAATTCCAGAATTATTTCCTACAGATTCTTTTCGATTTTAGATTTAGGCATCGTAGAAGAGGCTTGGTCTAAATTGTAAGCAAACAACATTAACTTTGGTATTTTGTATTTCAAAGATTTATATATGAAGAAAAGGTACGGAATAGCAATTCCTTCTCCCCATCCACGTATCTCTAGATGTACTTCAGAAAATCCCTCAACCTTCAAGTCACATTTCACCGGTATACATGAAGAAATGGAGAATTTACACCTCCTGTTACATGAACATGATGTTTATGGTTAGGATAGAGTTTTTATACAAAATACACTGTATTTTGTACTTCTGAACATCTAGTGTAGAATGACAGAGAGATATTATGTGTTGTGATAATACACTTCAATGAGTACAGAATTCAAATCTAAACAAAAATATATAGGCGATTGTGCAAAACAGGAATTTCATGTTGAATGTTGTGCCTGTGACTGGGGAGTGAAGAATGGCTAGATGGTTGAGACAAGCAAACAAATACATTATAGTAGTATTTCTTAGCCATGACCACTTAAAGATGGGTGGACTTCAACTCCCAGAATTCCCAGGTGAAAGTTAGACATAACATTCTTCTTCTGAGTCAAGGCCGTGCCATCCTGCACCTGGGGTAGGAGGGGTTGAAGGAATGTCTCCAATTGGGACGACTGGTGATTGGACCATGTGACGGACTGATGGGTGCAGGGGGTGGGTTTTGGATTTTCAGCTACGAAGGGAAAACCCGGAACTTTCAGATTCGGGTTTTCCCAGATGTGCCAACATGACTTCTCTATATAAATTCTTACTTGGATGAACTTTGTCTCTGAGTGCTGAATGGAGATGGGGAAGTTCTTTGGAATGCTGACATCATCATCATCTTAGCCATTGTCTACAGCAGGATGAAAAACTTTTCCACATGTTTCCAACCAATATGGTCTTGAGATTTCTTTCACCAATTGAGCCCAAAATACTTGCAGATGTTATAGGAGTAGAAAAAAGAAGTACTGAGGTACCTCATAAATCAAATCAAGGGTTTGATCTCTCCCTATCTCCAACACTAACTGGAACTGATCCTGGAAGAAAAACCACCATAACCACTTCCAACCCCGAGCTGGTCCAGAAGCATACCATGATTGGTGGTATTGAAGACACTGAGAAATCAAAGACAACTAGGATGGATGCACCATTCTCATTCCAGTCTTACCAGGGATCATCCAGAAGAACAATCAATGTCATCTGATACTATATTCAAGCCTATAGGATTCAATCTCCTATATCTGGAGATTGAAAGTGTCCAGATAATCTGCTTCCAGATAATCTATTGACAGATCACTTTCTCAATAATATTGCCCCAAAAGAGAAGGTTAAATATAGGCCAGAAATTATCCAACACTATTAGATCCAGAGACCTAAAGAAGGGGCAGACCACTAACGCCTTAAAAAAGGTGAAACTGCCTCTTTGCTCAAGGAAGAATTTCCCACTACCACCATTATATCTAATCATACATCACCTCCTAGGAAGCCTTGATCAGCCAAGACAGGTGGTTACACTCTAAGCTCCAAGGACCATGTCCACTTCCTTAGGACCAATGGACTCCAATAACCACACAAGACTGTGCCTCAGTCAACTTAGAGGTCATGCACAGCTGGAGTCCAACTCAAGATAAAGTGATGACCCAAAGTGATTTTATCTAATAGATGTCTTGAAAAATCTTCACAACAGCTGTTCAGGTGATCTTATGACCCATCCTCCCAAGGAGATAATGGGTTACCTTAAACAGGGCTGCAAAACATCAAGCAGCATATGTAGTAAGAGTTGGAAAATAGCTGATTGCCATTCTAATCAATCCACACAAACATTCTTACCATGTTTGGTTAGACTAGCATGTTGCCTTCCTCCAGCAATGCACAAGGCATTTCTTCTGTCATTTCATTTTTTTGTAGTTCCTGTAAAACCAGGGGATCTTTTGTGATCCATGTATAGAGAGATATCATGCAGGTACAATATAATCCAAAACTTCAACCACTGTCTCATTCCAAAAGGAGACTAAACTTCAGTTGAATTATGTATTGATCTTGGGAACTTTCTCATGTGCCCTCTGAAACTCACAGAATGTATCCAATGAGCCAATCCAATGGAACTTTCCTCTCTGCCACAGGGAGCTGATATAGAGAATTCTAAAACAATTTAAAAGTTTTCTGTCAATGACAACTCGCAACTCCTGATCAAGTCTCCACTGTCCCGAGACAAAATCAGATCTAACATGTGATCCACATTGAGCATTAGGCCCTCAATTATTTGGATCATGTTCATGATTGAAATATGCAATTTCAGCACTGAAGTTCTTAGTGTTGAGAATGGTTACCTTAAATAAAAGGTCTGAACTAATTACCCGAGTCATTATCATTCAACCTGGTAAGCCTCAAGCGAAACATCTTCTAGTCTCTGAAATTCCATCCTTCAAAATGCAAACGTCAACAACTTCTTTATAAAATAAGACATAGAAAGCATTATTTTTTTCCATGTCTGAAACAGAAATGTATTCTTTCCCCATATATCTCAGCGGGGAAATAAGCCTGTTGTTATTTATATAAAAATTTCTGTTCCAATGTTCTAGTTTTCATGTATTATTCATTGGAAGCTCTTTCTCTGGCAAAGTTTGACGCATTTGATAGCACTGGGTGGGGAGAAGTTCAATGTAGTCCCAGTGAGGATGGAGAAGTTTCCTCACTCTGCTGTTTGGAATGATGGTGTACAAAATATGAACTGGACAAAAGACATTGTTTCATATTACAATCTAGGTACCTATAGAAATTCAAGTGAAGTATGAAAATTAAAACCAAGGGCTGCATTTGTTTCTTAATTTCTTTTTGTTCTTATTTTTCAAATACTTAAAAATCAAATGTGCTGCACAAGAACATCTGACCTCTTGCAATTACATTTTTGTGACAATGTCTAAAACATCCACACGTATAATCAACATTTTTTTAAAAAGAAAAATATGGTTAATAGTATAATAAGCACTTTTTCCTATGCTACTAGCAAAGTAAGAACCATAATATTCTTCATATAATCATAATCTTTATCTACTAATTAATACAGTAACATGGATAGTAACTATTCTCAGGCCCTCATCATATACAGTATGGGCAATGTATATCACCTGAACTGGGCTCTAAGCTGTTCACCAAAGTGAAAGAGACTGCAAAACTGGATTTCAATAAGTTAGAGGACATAATGAACATCAACTCAAATTTCAGACCACCAACAAAATTATTCATCTATCTTCCAACCTTCCATTGGCTTGTATTCTACATTGTTCTAACGAAACAAATGGCAGTGTTATCTGGAAGAATGTAAAGACAATTTCCAAAGATAAGCACAAAACTGTGAGAAAAAATATTGTATTTGTACTGGGATTACTTATCAGCTAGCCAAAATACAGCATGAGATCTAAGAGAGATAATTGTAATGTATTTTATAGTGGAATAAAACATATTTATTTTCACCCACAATAAATTAAGAAAATTATCATGGGAGAAAGTGCTATAAAAATCTATGTTAAAACTAGTGGATTAGAAGGGATAGCTGAGCATAATGTTCCTTTCATTTAAACCACAGATTGAAAAATGGAAAAAAAAAATCTTTCTTCCCATGTAAAAATGAGTTTTATTAAAAAAAAACATTTTAAAGTTTAAGTGAATGATTATTTACCACCATATACAAACCAATTTTCATGAACTCCCAAGCCAAAAGGGAAAAGACAAAAAATAAACTATGGTATTAAGGACATCCGTAAGCTGTCAAAGGAAACAGGGTTTGAAGATTACGGGAATGGATATAAAGAGTTACAGAGCATAAACGTGAATATATTCATTTTTTTTAAAGTTCATCAAATACAATATACGGTAGATGGATGTCTTTCTGAAAGCAACCCTACCAAGCCTGCTTCTAATTTTAAATATTAATGTTAACATAGCGGAACCCTCATGTGTGCTTCCATCTCTATGGAAACCTTTCTTAGCAATTGGTTACCTATTAAGAAAAGACTATCAGCTTTCTTTGACCACAGGATGCATTTCTACTCATAACATCACCCATTTTATAAAGCAATTCAGGCAAAAATGTTAACCCTGTCTAAATAATAATATTTTTTAAAAACAAAACCTTTTCTGAAGCAGAAGATTTTAGACTCTCTTCATCCTTTTCTCACCTATTCTTTAGTTGAAGATAAAGACATTACATTATATTTACCATTTGGATCCACAACAAAACCCATACTCTGTCTATATATAAATATTTGGGAATTTAATATATGCTTTAATCTTATTTTCTTTGAAACTATACCAATTATTTATGCCAGATCCAAATATTAAATAGTTTTCAAGCTAACGCAATTCAGTGTTAAAGAGATTTGTTTTTAAAAAATGATTTTGCAAGAACAGTATTTCCCATCAACCTATTTAAGACAAAACATTAATGCAAGGGTGATTCAACATCATGCACAGATCTATGTATTAACCAGAGTGAAAAAGATTGGAATAGTTAGGTCTAACAATCAGAACCATCTGCCAAAACACAGGAAAAACCAAGTGAAAGTGATTTTTATTTCATCCCAAAAAGCTAATGCTGAAAGCACATTTTTCAGTAAGGGATAATTTTGTCCATGGAGATTTTGGAAGCAAAGTTGTTCTATAAAATATGTACCTAACATGATGATTAATATAGCATAAATGCACAATTTGCTTTTCAGAAATATTTCTGAATATTCCAATTTTCAGAATTTGATATGTACAGTATTTTGAATTTCTTAGATTGAACGTCTTACACAAATGCTCCAAAATAATCCTCACAATGATGAACTAAAAAGGTTCTCTCGCACATACGTGTTAGTCGTTTCCGACTCAAGGGGGCGGTGCTCATGTCCATTTCAAAGCCAAAGAGCCAGTGCTGTCCGAAGATGTCTCTGTGGTCATGTGGCTGGCATGACTAAACACCAAAGGTG
>JANHFQ010006053.1:15745-33092 GCA_032468035.1 Aparallactus werneri | reverse complement strand
AAACGACTAGCACGTATGTGCAAGGGGAAACCTTTAACCTTTAAACTTTGAATGGTCACTAAATATCTTTTAAGTTGAGGACTACTTTTATTTCCCTTCCTATAACACTTGGATTTTGAAGTAGGGTGAGAATTACATTGCCTACCTATTGGGAAAATGGTTGTAGTATCCTGAACTCTTATTAGTCCACAACAAATTTTAAGGGAGAGGCAGTTACATAAGGTTCACAACTATATTTTGATGAGAAGTGAGCTTCATTTCAACTACAGGTTCAAATCAGTTTCTCGTCCAACTTGTTGATTTATTGTACATAAAGTCCCTATGCATGATCTTCATTGAACCAATTGCTGTCTCTGAGCCACATTGACAAAAATATAAAAAGTTCCACTTATTTCTGATATACCCCAGTGGATGCCAACTTTTAAAAAAATCATTGCATTATTGCCAAACAAAGCCACTGTTCTGCACATTTTTTTTTTAAAATTGTCTACTACTTAAAGCTCCTTTGAATCAAATTTGACCCCTGGAAACCTCTTGAAAATAGCCATGCAGTTTTCTTGGCTGCATCGTGGAAGTAGTTTGCCTTTTCTTTCTGAGGCTTCCCCCACCTCCCCTTTTTGACTTATCAATTGTCTACAGCCTGGGGATTTTGTAATGGTCCCTCACATCTGTACTAATTACATCTGACCAGGTTTAACTTTTTGAGATAACATTGGCTGGCAGCTGCCACCTTGCTGGTCAAAAAGCTATTATAAAGATCTTAATTTATATAATTTAGGAAACCAGAACTGCTATCTCTTTTCTCTTTGCAGCCCTTCCCTTGGGGTGATGGGAACCATTCTTTTTTCCATAATCCACATGTCAATGCACTTCCAACTGGCTATGAAGAGTGACCATTAGGCAAGTGGATCACAGCCACAGCATGGACCATTAAAGGTAGTTGGACCAGAATCGAGACTGGGACCAGAATCTGCATTTCCTATATTGTTTTATTCTGACTTCTCACACTTGATGTTCTTCCTATAGAAGTCTCCTGAAATAAAAAGTATTCTAAACAAATCTTTCATTGATTTTTTTAAAAAAAACTTTGTATCAATACCTTTTTATTCTGCTATCTTGAGGGGGGGGGCATTGTTGACCTTTGTAGATGAAAAATTAAGCAGCACTGTGTTTGCAGGAAAGCAGCGGTGCTCAAATTGTTAAGATATGTGATATGGCCCTAGTGTCTCATTTCAGGTTACACACACACACATACAGTTGCTTGGTGATAAGCAATTTACCTAAGGGTCATCAGGCAAAGTAACATAAATCAGGGTCTTTCAAGATAAAACTTGCCAAAGTAGCCTCACTTTCCACAGGACAGGCTAGAGCAGTCAAAATTCAGCCCAGAGATCTGAACAAATCAGGCTCTTCAGCCAGTCTTAAGGTGAGTTTTAGATTTCTTACATGAGCACAAGACACAGGAACAACACATCATCTCAGCAGGAAATCAATTGTTTCCATGGGTCAGAGCTGCCTCTTAAACCAGGCTGCAGCACATGGTTAAGGCACACGGCCATTTGACAAGCAGTCTCATTGAGCATCTTGGCTTTGCTGTCCGCTCTACTTGCCAAGTGCTTGATGGAGGGGCACACCTCACGATTTGACTGCTCCAGTCTGATGCTTTTGAGCAGCCTCAGATGATTCCTGGATTAGTGTCTCCTGAGGCTAACATTCCCCTGGTTCAATTGGAGCAGCTTCTTTAGACTCAAGAGTTGTCTGAGTCTTGGGCCACAACATCTAGGTGTTCATGAGGAAACTAGTCTTTTCCTGATGGTCCTTCTGGAGGGCAAAGGTTTCCTGGATCAGTTCCCGTGTAGATTTGTGCAGCTTCATCCTAATGGTGGAGTCATACACTTCAGTATCAATGAACCTGTTGGTCATGTGAAGAATTCTGAGGTTCTTAGATTCCTTTCAGTGTCTTGTTTTTGCATTTGGGGTGAACCTAATGGGACACCCTAGGCTGGACAACGAGTCATTTCATTTTGTTCACTAACCACCAAATGCTTGGCCAAATTGGCTGTTTGAAATCTTCCCCACGTGTACCGTAGATAATCATTGGAATGATTGCTGCCCAATTGTTTGGTGATCTTTTAAAACCCTTTCATGGCTCATTGGTTTCTATAACCTTTTGGAAGGCCCCAGAGCATTCTTTCAAGCTAAGCATTGTGGTAGTACATATATGAGAAAACACAGGGTATAAACCAAACTAAAAAGCCTGAGGCTTTAAAAAAGACAGGTTCTTCCACGATTCTAACAATGGTCTACTCATCTAAAACCCTACTTTTTTCAGCATTTGAGGTAGTGATAAATAGGGATGTACTTATTTTTCTACATGCAAAAATTTCAATTTTTATTTAAATTTACAATGGTCCACAAAATTTAAATAGTGCATGATATGTGTTATATTGTGTCTGTCAATATTGTGGAAGTTCAAGTATCTGTTGAACAATTAAAAAATTTGATTTACTTTTTCACATGACTGTATATAAGCAATCATGATAAAGCCTTTCCCAGCAACAATGGAAACGGAGCAGCAGTCACTAGATGTGACAAACATTGCAAGGAAGCAGCACCCGGTATCTTCCCACCTGCATTAGTGGTATTAGGGTGAGTTCCTTGTTTGGCATTTTAGTTTGCCTGTTTCATAGTCTCGGGAGGGGATGGTTGCAGGTGTCATCAGATTTCTGAAGAGTTCTCAGACTTTTCTTTGCTGGAGCCCATGAATTCCAAGCCTTCAATGGGTATGTCCTTCTCTTTAATAGCTTTCTGAAAGGGAAATAAATGAAGATGCTAAGGCGGCTCAAAAAACATATTGTAAGCACTAAAAATCCAGAACAGCCTCAAGATAAATGTCCAAACTGTAAAAAAGAAGCATCATTTGTTTTCAGATTTGCAAGCAGAACTCCCTAGTTCTCCCCTTTTCACGAGGCATTTGGCAACCCTTCAGTGATGACTCCCAATGCTGGGTTGGGTGGAGCAGTGGCTAGAGCACAGTATTGCAGGCTACTTCTGCTGACTGCCAGCTGCCTGCAATTTGGTAGTTCGAATCTCACCAGGCTCAAGGTTGACTCAGCTGTACTGATGTGGGTAAAATGAGGACCCAGATTGTTGGGGGCAAGAGACTGACTCTAAACTGCTTAGAGAGGACTGGGAAGCACCATGAAGGGTACATAACTCTTAAGCGCTGGTGCTGTCCTTCCTTCCTTCGTGGTTAGAGCGCAGTATTGGTGGCAATTATGTTGACTTTGTAAACAGCTTAGAGAGGGCTGTAAACGCACTGTGAAGCGGTATATAAGTCTTAAGTACTATTGCTATTTGCATGACAGGAAGAGCCCAACCATATTTCAGCCTAGCAGGTTATTCAACACAACTCAGAACCCTCCAGCTGAGAATATGCAGAGTCTCAGCTGTGACTTAGAGGGAAGGCCGTCGTGCAGCGTTCGCAAGCCAGGCAGCCTCTGGTTGTCGGATCGCCCCCTGCCCGCCCGAAGGCAAAGGGCCCGGCAGGTGCTGGGATGCAGGCTTGGGGCCCAAATTCGCTTCCGGGACGCTGCCCGCAAACCCTCAAGGGAGGCGTTCGCTGGAGGCGCCCCTCCCGCCCAGCTGAAAGAGGCCGCGGCGCCTTCGGAGTCTTTTCTCAAGCTTGGTCGCTCGCTGGCTGGGGAATTCTGGGAGTTGAAGTCCTCCCACCTTCACGTGACCAAGGCCGAGAAGCGCCGGGCTCAGCATGAACACGGCGCTCCCCCTTCTCCTTCGCGGGGGGGGGGGGAACCTTTGTGGAGCAGACCACACCCCCACACCTGTTCCGAGCCCGCCCGTCACCTGGACGCAGAGCTGGTAGCGCTTGAAGAGCTGGACGCAGGGGTCTCCCCCGGCGCCGGCCTCCCCCTTCAGGAACTTCTCGGCGAACCAGCGGTTGAAACACTGGTCGTAGTCGCGCTTCAGCTCCGTGCAGGCCTCGCCGACGCTGTTCATGGCGGACTGACGCAGCGCCCAAGAGGCAGGCGCAGCGCCACTTCCGCGTCGACGCCGGAAGTGGCGCGTCGATATGTTCAGCTGCAGGTGGGCCCAGCGGGCCCGGGGCCCCTTGCGCGCTGCGCTCCGCTGCAGGGGCGCCTCTTCGGCGGAGGACGCCGGACCCGGCCGGGTGAATGGGGAGACTGGGCGCTGCCCGCCAAGGCGACCAGGGAGGGGGCCACAGGTAGGCCGGGGTCTGCTGCTTTGGGAACCTGCGAGGGAGCTGCTCCAGCTCTGCTTTCCGCTGCGGGATTTAGCCTGGGGTTTTCCGTTTTCCTCGGGGGGGGGGGGTTCCCGGCGAAATAAAACATGAAGCCTAAAAAAATACCCCATTGTCCCTTGTCCAGCTGAATTCCTCTCTGTCCCATTTCCAGGAGTATAGTCTAAGTTACCACACAGTATGGCTTGCCGATATTATTTTTTTTGCGAGGCTTAAATGTGCTATTTGAAGAAAAAACAAAATTGCTTCAGCAGACAAAAATTACTTCGGAGTTGTTGGATCATCTGGAGCGACTGGCACTTGTTGACTTCCGCAACTGGGAGGGCGTCCGCCGTTTGGAGAGCGCAGTTGAATTCGCCCAACAACTTCAAGCGGTGAACACTGATGGAATTGGGCCCATGGAATCGGTGCTGGAAGACAGGTAGCTATCAGGAGTTTCCAGAGTTTACTTTCTGACTTTCCAACTCTGGGACAGACATGCGGATTTGGTATTCTCAGGAAGCCATTTAAATCTGAGGAAGGGTATTCATCACCCCCTTCAGAAGCAGCTGAGTGTTTTTGCAGGCAGAAGGCTGGCAAGACAATGATGATGTACTGGATTCGGATGAAAAGTGGGACCACTTGCACCCACTGCTCTTTTTAGCCTTGGCAAGCCATGTAATATCACCTGACCTTTAAGGGAGAAAACACTGTAGAAAGCTGCCACATTTCTAAGCTCCCTAGCAGGCTGTTGATGAATGATTTGTGTTCCTCAGGCATCTCTACCTCAGGGAAGATAGCATCTCGGAGGGGAATTGTGCAGAGGAAGTACTGAAGAAGGCTGCAAAGACAGTTGAAGGATATTTCATAGCTCCACCAGGTAATGTTTTGCAGGGGGCCCGCAGGGAAATCTATATTGTAGAATTTTAAACTTTTTTTCATAATGCGAATGCAAGAGAAGTTACAGAGAATTTATCATCTAATTTCATTATATAGGATCCAGTAATGTTGGGTCTGTTATCTCTACTAAGAAATATGATTCTGGCTTTTGGAACCTGCCTAAATTATTGAATACTACATGTGCTTAATTTCAGTTATTCTAGAGTATAACTGTGTCATGAACATCCTTGACAGCTGAACTTTTCCATTTAAAATTTGTAAGGTGTTGCCTTGAAGCTCATTTTTACAACTAGGAACACAATTGAAGCTTGTTTCTTTGGAAGCAAGTCCTCTTTTCTTTATCAATATACATCTGATTTAGCTTTATAGCACAGGTAGTTGAATTATATATTGAACTGGCTGATAACCCGGTGTTGCCCAGGTATTCATCCCAATCCTGTATTAGACAGGAACGGCGATGTCATGTGGCAACCTAAGTGCGGAATGGGTTGTCCTCCCTGCTTCCATTAACTTCTCTGCAATAATGTCTCCGCAATTCCTGAAGAAGCGATGGCAAGAGCAACTTCACCCTGAGCCCTAATTTTGGTGACAAATTAGTTTTCCCTGTGCCCCTAGAAGCGGCAAATGTCTCGTATGTGATCTGCATGACATACGTTGGGTCGATCTCGTAGTGGTGCAGCCAGGCCCCATTACAAACACCCACTTGTGAAATACTGTGAAGCCATTACCGTGGCAACTCCGTTGTGCTGCAGGCTGTATCTTCACAGAACACCCCCCCCAAGGGGTGTTAGGATATATATATATATATTATATATCCATATATCACAGTCAAATTGTATTTCTAATAGAAATTGCCAAAATGATCAAAGTATTTTATTCCTGCCTATTTTTGTTTGCACTAGGTAATATTCCTCTGCCAAAGGTAGAAGAGAGAAATACTTTTCTTCACGAGGAAGATTCTTAATAGATCGGATCCGATGCCATCACCGATTACTTTTAGACACATTGTCCATTGTCATCTAGACAATTTTTATATCAAGTACCTCATATAATTGGGGAGGGGGAGGAACAGGAACGGAAATGATTGGTGTTGCTTAGCTGAGGAAAAGAAGAGCTGTATGGATTATGAAAGAGTATCATTGACACTAAGTTTAACACAAACATGGTGTGTAAACATGTCTAGAACGTCTTTTAAACCCCATACAAGAATTCTGGTCATATTAAAATTTTGTACTAGTTTACTGGTACATTTTATAGTGTTAAATATTTTAATCACCGAACCTCAGTCACGAAATCTCCCAAAAGAAACACATAATTGTGAAGAGACTAGGATCAAAAGTCATGAAATGGGGAAATTCATAGGCCCAACCTTCTAAGAGTTTGAGTACCTAAGTATAGAGGCAACACTGGCCATAAGTACAATTCCTTCATAAACTGAATCGCTATGAGCAAATAACATACAACCATGGTTAGCACTGCTCAGTCAGTCCAGGAGGAAAATGGAAAGTATCCAGAACTCTTGTGGTTTAAATTTAAAGCTTAAATATAAAACTGTTGAAATACAGTTTTAAGTGAGTTCATCCATAAGCTGGCAGACATTAGCACATGTCCAGATCTACTGATTAAATCTTATTCACAGATCCTTAGAATGGAGTATTCAGGACATTTTGGAAATATCAGAAAAAGGGACATTAATAAATGACACATATGCTTCTGTTGTGGAAAAAAAATCCCCGCACAAATGAGGGGCAATGTATTACTGCTGAGGACAGAATGTTCTGCAAAATGGAATTCAAACATTCGCTTTATGAGTTCAAATTTCTGTTACCTTGTTATTCAGTCATGAAACAGAAAATATTTTCCAGGAAAACTGAATAAAATGTAGCAAATTGCTTTATACTTTGAAATTTCTTTTAATTATTGCAAAAGATGATGTGTGGTATTGTGTATTAAGATATGTGCTGTGGCATTTAGATTTAATTAACTGAGGAACAATGTTGTTTAGAGACAGTCTTCCAGATGGGAATGAGTTGCTTCAGAAATGTAGCCCTTTTTTGGATGAAGGATTATGTTTAGGCTAACCTCGCTATGTATGCCTAAGAAATACAATTTTTGTGTGCCCAGTAAATAGCATTTTATGGTTAATAAGGCATCTAAAAGTCAAAAAATGGCCAGCTAATGTTTTGTACTTTATGGAGAGCAGGTGGAGGCATTTAAGCCTTGCAGAGAAAAGAGTCCAATTCAGGAGTGTTTTATTTTAAAAGAAGGAAATTGGCATCTTAAGCCACTTTAAGTCTTAAATCTCATTTCCCATTCAATAAAATGCATCTAATGCTATTCTGCAGGATACAAAATAAGTGCAGACGAACCACATTCAGAGTATCTAATTACTAAGCCACCAATAAGCCATTTTTTTACTCAGCGCATTGTGAACTCCAGCCACTATTTAGCAAGCAAAGCAGAGACACTTTCTGACAACTATCCAAATTGGATTTTGCAATGGACATATACTGCCTCGTGTTTTTCTCGCCAAATGTTGCTACATAATTATTTTATCATTGTACATAAATTGTATTTCATATACAACACAAGCAGCTTAATCCATTTTATACCAAAATGGCATTAGTTTTATTCTCCCACTAACTCTTCATTTGACAGCAGCTATTAATATGATGCAGTAAGGTATTAATTCAATAGAAGACCTGGGACTAGATCGTTGCAGCAACTCACTTGATAAAAAGTCTCAAAATATGATTCTCAAATCCTAGATTGGCAGCACTTTCTCTAAACTTGCAAGCTGGCTAAAATGAAACTTTCCTTATAAGCTCTTAATATGTGGACACGGATAGACACGGAATTCAAATAAAACCTCATTTTGCAAATTAACTAAGCACAAAACCACTGAAATCCATTTTATTTTATGGAACAAATTAATGATGGGACTTCCATAAAACTTTCAAGAAATGCTTAAATTGGACACATTTTGCAGTTAGTGAAACGCACAGAACACTCCCCAGTACGTTTCTCAATTTTTCAGCCCCTCCCTTTAAGTAATGAAATTGTGTTAAACTTGCTCTCTCAACTTTCCAGGTTTGATAAAATCTGTCCTGGATACTGTTTGTGAAATTATATATGAAAACAGTCAGTAAAATTGCACTGGTGTTATAACAGAATAGCTTAAACATCCATTTGATGTTTCCAGTATGACAGCTGTAGAGAGCAAAATCTTTTTAAATGCTGTTTTAACCCAATAAGAAAAGCAACTTAAAAACCAGGGTCATCTGTTTTATCTCCTTTCTATCCTGACTGCACAAAAAGACAGCCACTCACTTATGAGTTACAGAAACAATGGAATATATTTTGAAACGCCACCAACAATCGCTGCTTTAAAGCCCATCCAGCAAACTATTAACATGAGTTTCAAGCTCATTTTCCCTCATTGAGAAGGAAAGCAAAAACAACTTTACATTTTCCAAATAAAATGCATTTTAAGTGGCAACGATTCATAATACTTCATTACCAACACTTCCCTAGTAAAAACAGTTGTCATAAAAAAAGGTTTTCTTGAATAGAAAGAAAAAAAACCAAAAAGGTTCCTACGAAAGACTATATCCATCCATTTTGGAATGTAAACTCTGAGCAGGAATGACAAGCTCAGTTCACATCATTACAAGTCCCTATTGGGTGCAATCAGAATGGCCTAAAGGGTGAAGAGTAGCGTGGGGATCCCCTGCTTTGGTAGGGAGAATCGCGACTCCTTGAACCAGAACGGGAGCGTGAGTAGCTGTAGCTGTAGCTTCTTTCAGGACAAACTCTGATATAGGCTGTTTCACCCTGGAATTCAGAACAGAGAAAACCCAAACATTGGCATGACATCCTGTGGTCAGTGTTATGAATAAATGAATGCCAAAAATGAAGGCGAGAAACCAATGCACAGAGTGGCTTAGGACTGAAGAGTTTTCATATACGGGCAGGCCAAATCCTATTGTAGGCCAATTCAGAGGTGGCCCATCCGGTCTGCTGAAAAAGGGCTTGTTACGGAACAGCTAGGCTGGGTAGGCCAACACAGACACGTTTTGTCCCCCTGTAACTAAGAAGGGCGATGATGTCAGATTCCAAAGTTAAGCTACCAGAGGGAGATGCAGGCTAGTGAAGTCCTTCAGCACAGTTAGGAGAGGTCTTGGTGAATTCTCACCCAGTCCATCTTAACTTAAATTTCTTTCTGCAGTTCAGATTCTTGAAGAAAATTCCTTAACAAGCAGCCTCCATCTGTGATTGACTAGGTGGTTGAAGATCAAGCCAGCCACTAGAAGAAGGTGGTTGCAAGTGAAGTAGCAAAGCCCCAAGAATAATAATCTGGTTTATAGTAGAGGTATCAAACCACCTTAAGTAGGAAGATCCAAGCACAGGTGGGGAAGATTACTATTATGTAAGCCATAATGCTACACAGCTGCTCCTCTGGGAAATATCATTTCAGCTTGCCAATAGAAGGCAAGCTAAGCTTATTGAAACAATCAGCTGGTAGCCATCTTTGTTCACCCACTGGCTGTCAATGGGAGAATGACAAATGAAATCAACTTGACTTGCTCAGATGTTAAAAGCAAGTAATCCAAATGCTCATTTTCCAGGAATAAAGCACAAAACCTAGTTTCTGCTTCAGTGTTTTTAACCATACCATCATGGGGTAGGTTTTACATAGCCTCGGCAACCCTTAATCTTACTAAGTTTAAACCACCGTTTTGAAGACTACTGCTAGACTGTGCCCAGAAGCCTCTTGAGAAAGCATCACAAAAGGACAGGTTAATGTATGTTCCTCCATGACTGGCACACACACATGCTCTTCACCCACAGGCAGGAACCCACCTCATGAGATCGGAATTTGGTGTCATCCAGTTTACGCAGTGCATATTCCATATCTTCTTTGCGAAGAAACTCAACCACCCCCATTCCATCTTTCTGAACATCTGCATAACATACATCACCAGCTTCACGCATATGATCCTTCAGGTCCTGCCAGCTGCCTGATGGAGGAAGCCCTGAGCAGTGAGAACACAAAACACAAGAGATTGTGTAAAGAGATGTCACTAGTTGCTGAGGCTATGCCAGGCATGGCTGTGGTCCACCATTTCCATAGAGTTCCTGTTCATTCCATAGAGTCAGTGCTACAATTAGGGTCCACAGAACAGCAATAAGTTCCATTCCAAAGGGTGAGCCCTCCGTGTCAGCAAGACAGTCCCCTAGGTAGGTCTAGGATTCAAAGTACTGGGTAGACAGAAGAATCCTATTTGTCCAATGTAAATTTAGTATCACCCCTAACTCTGGACAGATTGTACTCCATGTACTCAAAATCAGATTCCCATCCAAGAATGAGGGTCCCATTCTAAGTGTTTGGCTCCTTAGATTCCAATAGCTTATCCTTGGGCAGCAAAGCAAGGATACCTGTGTTAGCTATCCATAAGTATGCTATAAAGAAAGATAAAGGGAAGTGAGTCCCCTGTTCCACAGCATATTCTGAAGAAACTAATATGCTGCTGCTTCCTGGAAGTTTTCAAGAATGCTTCACAACACTCTCTAGTAATACAAGTTCTCCCTTCAAGCCAATAGCCAGTCCAGGTATCCTCCCTGCCCTCCCAGGCTTCTGTGTGGGAGATGTACACCTGGGGTTGAGTCTTTTCGTCTCCAGGTCCTGCTGCAAAATTGAAGTGATTGCCATTCAGCGATTTCCTCACCGAGAATTCTCCTATTTCTAGCCACGATACCACAGTAACATGCAGACTTCTTGGCATTTTATTTTAGCTTTTAGGAATATTTTTATGGGTTAAGTGGGCCATTCCATATGTTTGGCCACAGCATGCTCAATTTTCTTCAGACTTGATCACCATGGCAAAACCTCCAAAATACTTCCATTGTTTTCCAGTGAGATTAGGACTTTTTCATTTGTCTCCCAACTCACTAGACACAGACACCTATCCAGGTATATCAAGGTTGTTTCGAGGAATCCACAAAGCTCTGAACAGAGGGGATCTAATTTTGGGTTAACTTTCTTTCATAAAGGACACAAATATTGTGCAGCTGTTTCTCAGGTTTTAATAGGCATATTTTGGTTGCACAGCACCATCTAAAGCCTCTTCCTTCTGCCATAAACACTGTAAAACTTGATCCCTAGTTTTTCTTCCTTCCCTTTGCCCACCCATATAGTGACCCCATTTTGCATCCAAGAGTTCACTCTTGCCTCCAGCTGGAGATGTTTTTGCTCACCATTCATTCACCATGATGAATCCATAAGCAAGACTTCCTCCATAGATTGAATCAAAGTATAGTGTCCTTTTGCAGTTCTAAAAAGCTCTTCCATAGGGACAAGTTCCATATTAAGAAAGAAACCATATAATATGGTAATAGTAAGATAATCTTCTCTCCAATACAACTGGAGATTACATCGGAGGGATTCCAGTCAATATGAAGTTTAGAAAGGAACATACCTGAGACAAGGACCCGAAATTCAGATCGTCGTGAAGGAGGGCCATTCCTCCCACGAGGCCCCCCACCAAAGCCTCCACCCCGACCTCTGGAAGGTTTGGGAAACTCAACACGCAGACGACACTGGCCAAAGTCATAACCATTCCTTCTGTAAACTGCATCTTCTGCATCTCTGTGAACAAACAATATACAGCCATGTTTACCACTATCCAAATAATAAACTGGCCTAAATACAGTTATAAATAAAAAAAGAATCAAATACTTATAATTACCGGTAATCGTAAACTAAACAAAGATCAAAATTACAACGGAGGCGGAAAAAAGAGCCAGTGTAAATTTCAATTTGCTTTAATAGATCACAATACTCAAGGCCCCAAATTTAATAATTCTACTTTATTCTATGAGATCTATCTGGAATAGTAGTCTCTCCTTTTCATAGGATTAGGTCAGTCAGTAGCACAATTAAGTTTCATTATCTATAAATCTTAAACTTCGCTGAAGAAACAGAACAGACTTCTTGATAGGAAGAACAGTGTCTTCAGAGCCCAAGATTTAGGTTGTTCTGGATGTCCAAAATCAAGCAGGAGTATTAGCTCTTGTTCTATAAATCATTTAAAACTTGTTTTTATTGAGAGGTCAATACAACAAATTTTTCTTTAGATCTTCAGGGTTACAGTGGTGTTTGGTCATTGTTTGTTCTTAGTTTTGCCACATTATAGATAAGAGAGGTTTTCTATCTTGCTCAGTCCATTCCTTCTATTTCTTCACTCAGAGAATCCAAGATCTTCGTCAGCAGAGAATCTTTTTTTGTAGTTTTGAACGGCCCATTTCCCTTGAGAAGAGAGGGACTTTGGGTGGTGTACAATAAAATGTTAAACTAAAATACAGTATATAAAAATTAAAAAATTAGAAAGTTTAGAATTTAAAAAGTGGCAAGGGTGTGGTACTATTAAAATGTGTTAGAAATTAGTTAAAAAGGCAAAGAGAGGATGCTAACAGCCCCTCGGTTGTGTGCTGCTTTGCACTCCCCACCAGAGGCCGTAGAGTCCCATTTTAATGCCTTTTCAGAAGGCCAGAAGAATAGCGGCTTCTCTCCTGGGTGCGCGTGTAGTTGTTGTTGTGTTGAGTAACAAATAGTATTTAAACTATAAAATATGTACTGGTGAATCCATGCCCAAGTTTCTGCTACACATACATAGCAAAAACTACCAGTACAGGTAGTCCTCATTTTACAAGTATTAATTGAGTGACCATTTGAAGTTACAAGGGCAGTGAAAAAAGTGACTTATGAACGATTCTCACACAAGCATTCCTTCAGTCACATGATAAAAATTTGAATGGCAATTGGCATGCATTTATGCCGGTTGCAGTGTCTGGGGTCATGTGATCCCTTTTTGCACTCCTTTGACAAGCAAAGTCAATGAGGAAGCCACAATGAGGAAGCAACAATGGTGTCACTAACTTAACAACTGTGGGGATTCACTTAAGAAGTGTGGCAAGAAACATTGCAAAATGGGGCAAAATTCACTTAACTGTCTCACTTAGCAACAGAAATGTTGGGCTTAATTGTGGCCATAAATTGAAGATTACCTGTAATCTTCAATCTTCAACTTTAAATTAGTTAAACTCAATCTCTATCCACCCTAGCCACTTGTTATCACAGATTTAAAAGAAAAAAAAACATTTGGCCACAGTATTTCAGTTACTTTTTCATTGGGTGGAATCAGGGGTGGGCTAACAACTGGTTCGGTGAGCGTGCGCGCAAGCCAAACGTGCGCTATGCATGTGCATTGCATTCACTAATAAGAGGCAAAATGGACCTTTTGCTGAAGCTCTGGAGAGTTGCAGCAGCTGATGGATAGCAATCTGGTGCCGATCAGCTGGACTTCAGAAAAGGGTAAAAGGGCAGACAATAGCGTAGGGGCGGGTAGGCAGAGCCAACTCATTGCCCGAACTATCAGTTCAACGAACCAGTGCCTAATGGAACAAACGGTTTGCCCAAACTGGGTGGAATCCAATCGTATTATCCTATTTTGCTATCAAGCACTCAGCGATTATAGAATGTTCTATATCTATAGACACTCAAACAATAATCAAAACTATATCCAGACCTCTATCTGTACAGCATTAGCCACAAATGGACCATAATAGATTTATTTTTCTCTGACTGACTATGACCAAGGTAGAAAATGACATATTTACTCTGTATTTTCTTTAACTTATAACCCAAAAAGGAAACCCCATTTTAACATTCCTATCATTGCAAGTTAAAGCTATTTATTTCAGAAAATGAGGGAATAGAAACAAGTGACTTTCATAAGGTAACCGTTTTGTTATAAGACTTTTATCTGACCTGCTTATATGTAAGTGAAGGCAACAAACATATCTAGACTCATGCCTCTTCTTTTTAAATTTCTTAAGAGGAAAATCATAGTGGTGAAAGAGCGGTAGCTCTTTCATTTCAAAACTACAGGATGCTAAGAGTTAAGCTCTTTTCTGCACCTACACAGCGCCAACAAATTATACTAAGTAGTATTTTTTTGTACAGCTACAGTAGTTTCTAAGTAGAAAATAGCTATTAACAAGAATGAGGTGTGCTGTACAAAGAAAATTATCCTTTTCAGAGAAGACGTAGAAGACAGGCACACAGGAAACACAACATACTTTTCTCATTTTGAGCATGTTGGAAGGGGTCAATAGTGTTCCTATTAGTCTACTCAAACTCAACTGTTTGAGCAAATCTTGCAAAAAAAGAAGGGGCATTTAAGATTTGAGGAAAGCAAACGTGATGGAGGTTTAAGACATTCAGTAATGGAAACTTCAGCGTCTCTGAGGAGGGCATGTCGAGACAAAGTGGATGTAGGGAAAAACATCTGCTATTATAGTGAATGGGCGTAGGGACCGAATGGTATTCTTGCCTGGGTCAAAGTGTGAAGATAGATAGAAAAAGAACAGCACAGCTATTATAAATGTACACAAGATTGTGTTAAGATTTCCAAGATTACATTTCATATGAACAGTACATTTCAACAGAATTCAACAGATTTTTAAAATAGATCACTATTGCTTGCATTATAAATATCGGCCAAAGAAGTCTCTTTGTTAAGGGGCACAGAAGACTTAATGCTTCTGGAATAAAACTTACTAGATTGCTTACTGAAGCCAAGATGTTCCTGAAAAACAAAAAAGCACCACTACATCCCTGTTTGTGTTATTATTGTTATTACTGTAGAAGAATCACAGCACCCAGCTGATCCACAGAAAGATAGATAGAATCAGTAAAGGCTAATGTGTTCAGAACCTGAAAGAGAGACTGCTACAAAACTCCCCCAAAAGTCAATGGCAAATCTGCCACCACTACTTTTCAAGCGTTCCCAAAATGCTTTGAATATTCTTGCTGCATTGTACAGTACAAATGCCCATTTGCGTCTCATTCTTTTTCTATTGATTGCTGAAGATTGATTGAATATATAGTTTTTATTTTTCATAAACTGATATTGAATGACTGGTAACATAAAGTACTGTATTGAGAAAACATCCAAAAGCAAATGCTTGCCCTACCCATTCCCAGCACTGCCTTACAGACCAAACAAAAGATGCACACACTATTTTTGGAGCCAGGTGGCATTTTCCCACACAGGCACATGGAGAGGGACTCCCTACTTGTAGAATTCCTGTCAGTCACCTGAAGGATCCGGGGCTGGGAAAAGTGAGATGTATATATGTATATACATATACATACATACATACACACACAGACACACGCTTGTCAGTCTTTATTTGAAAGGGATCGGTTTGCCTTGCTGGGGACAGAGCTTCAATGTATTTTCAGAGCTGCTTCCATGCCCGCTGCCTGGAGAGCAACGCTGTAAACAGGCGGATTTAAATCGCGTCTCGGTTGGAGCGCGGCTCTCGGCGCGCGCGATCCATCTCTGCAAAGTTCTTTGTACGCGATCCCGGCCAATCCCCCCCCCCGCCCGAAACTATCTTCTGTTTGGAAAAAAAAAATATCAACAATATAAAAAAATGAAGGGGAGGTGGGGAGAGAGACCAACAGCCATCCTGGTGGAAGTTGAATGCATTATATCAACCTTTTCCTTACAATCTTTTTTTGTGTTTCTTTCTGCTCTGCTGATCTCAGCAGCATCTTAGGGAAATGTTCCAAAGCCAGATAAGAGAGAACAAATAAAGGAAGGAAAAGAGAGACACTGAGATACTGGAGTGTACACAAACAAAGAGGCCCGGCCCTTAAGCACCTCCACACAGCTATCAGGTTTTAAGCAATATACACAGATTATATGAAGAGTAAGCTCCAGGCTTCTTCAGCAATTAGTCACAACACGTAATGGCTTCAGAAAGGGAGGGGGATTGGGAGAGATTAGCTAATCTTCTCAACTTTGCCTGGGCAATGCAAGCCTTCCATTCCAGATTTCTCACAATGAGTAAAAAGGCCTCTGTGCAATCTTGGAGTGTGTTGAAACAGAGCCCTGAGTTGCAAAAAATTCAATCTCTGTCATGGATAAGTGCCATTGTTAAACTGTTTGCATCATGAAACATGCATCCAGGAAGATTGTTGAGCTGCTCGCATCAAGGAACTTAGCATCTTCATTACCTTTCCTTCCCTGCACCAATACTGGTGCTTTTCACATCAATTTCACATTGGTGTGCACTGAGACATCAAATATTAGAGTAGGGAGGAACTTAGAGGTCTTCTAGTCCAAACCCCCTGCTCGAGCAGGAGACTCTATACCAGTGATGGTGAATCGTTTTGTCACTGAGTGCCAAAAACGGGAGTGAGCAAGTGTGTGCACACTCCCGCATGCCAGAAACCAAAAAAGCACATGATCTTCCAGTTTCTGGTGCATACAAGCGCACCAGCCACCCGGTCTTATGCGCATGCACATGCACGCAACACCAGCTGTCTGGTGCATATGTGCCAGCTCTGCCAGTGAAGAGATAAAGTTGGGTGGGGGAATGTCACTCCCTTCACTGGAAAGCCGGAGCCCCTTCCCAGCTTCGGAGGGAAGGGTGTCGCCATTCCTGGGGTTTGGGTTGGGGCGCCAGCAGCCCACCACTGAAAACACCCTCGAGGAGCGTACCTGGCCAGCGTGTGCATGCTGGCACCTGGGTGCTCAACTGCACAGCCGTTCTCCTGTGGCCACCTGGGTGAAAGGCAGGAGCAAAAACTGCTGCTGCCCCTTTCCTCAGCCACATGCGCCTCGGCCAGCTAGTCTTCATGCATACATGCGCACCAGAAACCGAAAGAGACCAGCTGGCCAGCATGCCAGAACTTGGAAGAGAAATGGGTGATGGCTCTGCGTGCCAGGCGACGTGGCTCCGTGTGCCACTTTGGGCACCCATGGCATAGGTTCACCATCCCTGCCCTATACCATTTCAGATAAATGATTCTCCAGACTTTTTTTGAAAGCCTCTAACAATGGAGCACCTGCAATTTCTGAAGGCAAACTGTTCCACTGGTTGATTGGATTAATTTTGAATTGAATTCATTCTTTGAATTCATTCTTGAAATTGGTTGCAGTGATAGCTTTAGGGCCCATTTCCTTACACTGGGATGTAAAGGTAAAGGTAAAGGTTCCCTCGCACACACGTGCTAGTTGTTTCCGACTCTAGGGGACGGTGCTCATCTCCATTTCAAAGCCAAAGAGCCAGCGTTGTCCAAAGACATCTCTGTGTTCATGTGGCTGACATGAC
>JANHFQ010006048.1:34947-45801 GCA_032468035.1 Aparallactus werneri | reverse complement strand
TGAAGTCCAGATATCTTAAATTTGCTAAGGTTTAGAAAGACTGCCCTAGAGAATGCAGTTAGTCTGGCATGATTTTTGTAAATAGCAGAACAACATTAAAGAAACTATTTATAAAGAAACAGCTCATGGAGTTGTCTGGTTCTGTTTTCAGATATTTTTTGTAGTTTCAATTTAGCCTTTGCTTGCCTTGACATCTCTATGGGGAGCCATAGGTGTCAGTAACAGATCATGATGACATCAAAATAACAATTACATAATGTTGCCAAGCTGTCTGACACAATACGAGTTGCATTGTTTACATGATGTCATATATTTTCTTATATCCCCATTGTCCCAAATCCACTCTATCTCCTGCAGACAGTTATGTGGCAAGTTGTTACCTTAGTGCAGCATTAAATTACATTTCATGGAACTAGTATAAAGGCTAACCTTCAAAAGCTTTTTATCTGGGAGTTTTATAAATAAAGTATTTAGAAGTAATAGTTTAATCATAGTAGCAGTAGCTGAACTCAAAATGTTACTTTTGTACACTGTATGGTTGCAACTCAGAAGAAGGTTTTCAATGCAGCATTGGACTTCTTTTGCAAAATTACAGTACTGTAAGGTAAGGACTCCATCCTCTCTTTTCCAAGAGGCTACTGTTTGCATTGAAAATAAATGGTTCATTAAATTTAATAAGGATTACTCACTAAGCTAATATTACCATCAGGCATGGTTGCAGCTATTTACAATACAAAAAGTCCCCTGTATAAATTCATTAACACATTTAATGACACATCTGGTTTGGCCTTTAGGTCATCTACAGATCTGATTTAATCAAGATTCACAATTGCATCTTGCCGATCCTGGGAATTTCTTTGTCTTGCTTCTAGAAGTAATCTATATGGAAGACAAAAGTAATCAGTGAATCTTTTTGCCACACCAATTCTATGCACATTTAGCCTACTAGATAAATGGAATCACTGTAGTTACAAACAATTATGGTTGCAAGTGTACATGCCATTTATTTAGATCATAAAGAATTCATTTTAGACTTCCAGAGACTGAGCAGCACTGTAATTCAGAAACACCTATGGCATTGGCATTTGTGCTTATAGTGAAGGGAAAATATTAAATATATCATACAAGAGCACTGCTCTTTTTTCAATTTATAAACAGGTCTCTAAGTCCAATACTTAGAATCATCACCATTCTTCATGAGGACTATATTTATTGTGCAGTTTGTGGAGGAAACAGGCAGCAAGGATAGAGGGGGAAATGTGATTGTGGGGATATGTCTGTGGAGATTCCCAATCATCCAGGTCATGGTTGTCCCAAAGATGCTGTGCAAGAGGCAACTGGGCTTTGTTTTTTCCCCCTTGAAAATGTTTTGCTTCTCATTCAGAACCGAAGAAGGATGAGAAACAAAATGTTTTCAAGGGGGGGAAAGCAAAATTCAATTGTCTTTTGAACATCACCTTATGGGGATATATGCTTCTTAATATAATAGGATAAGGGGTAGTTAGTACATATCCACTTACTACAAAGAGGCCAGTCTTCAAAATGATCTCTCCGTGGGGACATGGGTAGACAATATGAAAATGAAATTCTGCAAAGGTAGATGTGTCAAACAAGTACAAAATGATGTATAGGATTATACAGAAGTCTGTTTTTACAGTGAGAGTTTGGAAAACGGATGAAATGGGTTAAAAAGAAGAATTTTGCTCTATAAAAGTACACTGATAAAGACAGGCTCCACAACTTGAGAAGGACTTGATAGATTTTATTCAAATTGCATTCTCAGATTTGAGTGGTGCAATTAAAGAAGCAAATTGACAAACTGGAAAGGTTGGCTCAAAAGATAAAATCTTGGAGATAAAACTTATGGAGGGAAACTGGTTATGTCTGCTTAGGTAATAAATGACTAAGGTGAAAGGTATGTTGACAATTGTTGAACTAAAAAAAGAGGGAAGTTTTGCTAAGGCCCTGGAAGTGCAAAGACAGGCAATATCATTTGAAATTGATACTATTTGACACTCCCTATTTTCTGCTACAAAATGGATAGTCACCCTACTCTAAGATATATAATATTTCTAAATGAGTCCATCAGTAAAATGGATTGTGAAATATAGTTTATGGGGAAGGATTATTGTTAAGGAATTTTTAGATCAAGTTGGAACAGATTGTGCCTCTTCAGGTATTGCAGTGATTGCAGTGATTACAAACCATAAGCTACTACAACGAATGTCAAGCGTACCATTTATTTTATAAAATAAATAAATTATCCTAAATTATTTAGGATGTTAAAAACTGCTTCAGTAATAGCATACAAAATAGGCAATCTTTTTAACCTAATGTTTATTGAAAGTTTCAGTTACAACCATAAAAAAGTTACTAGTATATTAAAAAAGTGCAAAAAGGAGAAAAAAGTTTTTTAAAAAACCCTAAGAAAGCAACTTTCCACCCTCATCACATGTATAAATCATTTCATAATCTCATTATCTTCTCTTAATAAATATAAACTCTTCATTCCATAACTATAGGCAAATTCAATAAGAAATATCTTCTCCAGTCCAGGTGTCAGCAAAATATGCAAACAGTCCTAAAATAATAACATTAATTAATGCATATAAAACTAACATCCCACATCTCTGCTCCTAACCAAAAGCAAAACTACAATTAAAAGGCATAAAGTGATTGCAATATCCTAATAGAAACAAAAAAACTAAAGTTTAACATGACAAAAGTGAGGTAATTTCTCCTTTTTAAAAAGAAAGCCCCTTCTAGAGTGACCCCAGGGGAAAAAGTTTAAATACCATATTAACTGTAAATACATCCAATACACAATTTGTTTCCACTCCAAATGGCAATTCCAAAAAGAATCGCCTAAATAGCAACATATTCCATTCAGATAAACATTTCATACCTCAACTCTTAACTATTAAAAAATCCATATTCAACTAATATAAAGCATCCTAATGTAAACAAAAGATTAAAATTAAACATTACAAAGAGGGATACTTCTTTAAAAAAACACGTTCGTAAAACTACTTAAAAAGACAGCTGGCTTAAAGGATGCCAAATCATGGTGTATAAAGTAACTAGGGAAAAAAGCTTAAACACCATATTAAATGTAAGCAAATCTAATATACAATATTTTTCCAGTCCCGATATCAGCAAATCCAAAAAGAATCATTCAAAATAGTAACATGTCCCATTTTAAAGCTGGTCAAATAAACCAACTCAGTGTATCTTATACAAAACAATCTTGTTCTTTAATCCATTCAGATATTATTGGTATTGTGTGTGAGAGGGGATTAGACTAGAAGACCTCCAAATTCCCTTCCAACTCTGATATTCTAAGTTCTAATCCTTGTTACAGATTTCTTCATTGTTTCCAAAAGCCTCATTTGCAAATCCCACCAAAAAAAATATGTTCCAGTTACTTTTTGGGATTGTCATTTTTATGTCCTTAATTTTTAAAGCATCAATCAATTTTTTTCTTTTTAATCTGATGATGAATTTTTATTCAAATTCTCATTCATGTGTTCTTGGGTAGATTTTGTCGCATTATCTTTTTCTGTTATCAAGAAACAGGCTGTTCCCAGACACACACAATATAGGTGACATGAGGATTCAAGTTCTTGTGCAGGTCTTGGTCGAGCTCCTCAAAGATCTCTGAACACCATGATAAATTACTTGTCTTGTTATGTCTCCAATAGCAAAACCAGTTTTTCTTTTCCATAAAAATTCATTTACCGTATATACTCGATTATAAGTTGAGTTTTTCAGCACCCAAAATATGCTGAAAAAAATCACGCTCAGCTTATACTCAAGTCAGCTGATTTTCGGGCTTAAGGTGATGTGTGTGCAGCGCGCACCAAGTGCGCTGTGCATGTATCAATTTGGGCCCAAAAATGAGCTATTTTAGCTACTGGTTCAGCTAAATTTAGCTACTGGTTCAGGCAAACCAGTAGCTAAATCAGCTGATTTTTGGGCTTAAGATGATGCACGAGTCGGCTTATACTCTTAAGATTAATTCCATAACCTTAATATTCAAAATCCAATATTCCAATGTTTTCTAAGCTTATTCTATTTAAAATTTTCTATAGTCAAAATCTTGCTCTGCTTTTTGTTGTTTATTTTAAACTCTTAAAGATTATAAAGATAGATCTTCATTTTCTTACATTAAAGGTGGAAGGCATTCACCCGATCTTTATATATAGTCTTGTCACTTTAAAGCCGTTAGTAGACAATATCCAAAAGTGGTTAGCAAGTGTGAACTTGGTGTCATTTAAAAAGATTTTGTGGCTGGAGAACTGTGGCCAATTCCCTCATCTCCCAATTTTCCCATCTTGCAGAAAGAGGGAGCAAGGAGCAATTTTAAGAAGATAACCCCCAACATCAGCCTATGTTAGGCAGAGCTTTCCTGGCCACAATAGAAGCCAGGAGTTCTAGAGGATCCACCCATCCCAGATTGCAGGCCCGTCTTCTCAGGAGAAGAGTAAAAGATATAATAATCGCAGAATCAGTGGCCTTCTAAATGAATAGTCCTCCTGTTTTGCTTCAGTTGAACCTGAATTTGCTTCTCCCTATTCAACCAGTATAATAAGTTTCCAGTAATTAGGTGAGGGCTTCCATTGCTTCTTCCATTTGGTCCAGGGTGAGATGTATAACTGGGTATCATCTGCCCTAATAATGCTGCCTTATTGCAAACCAAGGGATTCCCTTTATTTCTTATAGAGAGGGGTACCAAGGGCCTTCCCATGTGACCCAGGTCTGTTTTAGAAACTTTTTAATAGCATGGATTTGAGTATAATTACTCCGATTCCTGACTTAATCTCTTGCTATGCAGAAATTAAGTGCATGTTTTTCCCCCGTATCTTTACAAGAAAAAAAAACATTGCTATAGAAGTCTTTTTTTTCTTCACCCTAAAATTGAAATGTCACAAATTACTGAACTGTCTTACTGAAATTAACATGTTGTTATTCCAAGGGTACAAACTTTCCTCTAAATGTAAATATCAGTAAAGGGGCTGTGAGAAACTGAATCCTGGCCTACTTATCTCTGGATTAATTTCAGTGAGGCTTGCAAGAGGTAACATTGCAGTGGATTGCACTGAATGGAGGGGTGTCAGGGAGCTGCTTGTATTTGCATAAAAAGAAGCTTGATATTGAACTGGTAAAACATTGGCCATGATTTGCCAAGCATATGGAAGGCTGAAGAGGTAGGGTGTGTATGTGTGTATGCCTGCATGTGTTCTTAGGCTGGTCCTAAGACTATGTGAAAGGGTGATGAAGTAGAGTAGAGAATTCCTAATTTCTAATATCTTGGCATTGGAAGGGTGGGGGTTTTGTTTTTGTCATTCCTTCTCATAGTTATAGTTTTGTGAGGGAACATTGATTTTAACATATTAAAAAGCCTTGTGTCAGCTTAAAAATGTACTCTTATAGTATAACAGTACTCTAACTCACAAGCTGGATGTATTGTGCAAAATAAAAGTTGTAAATTATTTAATAAAAATGTTTGTAACACGTTCTTTCAGTGTGATCTGTAGTTCTTCATGAATTCCGAAATTATTCCCATCCTCATTCTTGAGGCTTGCGTGTATGGTATGCTTGTTTGTTTAGCGCCTTCAGGTCAGGGAGACTCTTGAAGACTGCCTGGATAAGTCCCTACCATTTTCTTGATAAGCTTTTCTGACAGTGGTTTGCCATTGTCTCCTACTTAGGGCTGAGAGAAAGCGATTGGCCCAAGGTCACTTAGCCGGCTTCATGCCGAACGCAGGACTAGAACTCGTGGAATCTGGTTGCTAGCCTGATGCTTTAACCACTACACCGAGCTGAATCTATATGAATCTAGGCATCCCAAAGTAAACTGGATAAAATTCACATATGTGATTATTTTACACTTACAATGACAGCCCTTTATATGTGATAGAAATACTGTTATCACGAGTTCTGACAATGACTAACTCAACAGATTTAGGCAATTAGTTACCTATTGTATAATTTATAGCACTACACATCATGTTGAGATATACAGGATTGGGCAATTTATTGACCATCAGATTTTTTTTAGCTCTGCCTCCTTCTAGCTCTGTTCTATGCTATACTAAGTGGCCAGCCATGATGAAAACTGCAGTCTTCAGAGTCCATTTGTCTCCCTCCCCATTTTTTAACAAGAAACTGATGCATTCAGGTTCTCACTACTTTTATTCCCAGAGGGCACATGTTGGAGATAATGGATAGTATGCCTTCCCCCTCCCCCCCAATCTGATTGAGGAAAGATATATTAACCGAGCATTTATTAAAGCAAAAGATAATTATCATCCTAATTTTGATATTACAACTTACTGCCATACACAAAGTTATATATTAACCTGCTACACGTTCCTATGTTTCTAGACTTTTCTAATCTTGATGACCAAATTCTATTCATCTATAATTTGTAGCGTCCCTGGATAGATTCCTATTTGCTCCAAGACTGGTTGGAAATGAAGTGAATTATAGCTCAATATTACTCCAAAGAGTTTTAGAAGCTCCTCTGTTGCAATCTGCTGCCTTCTGTAACTGCTACCATGGGGAGGGAGTATCTGTTTTCACTTCCAAACTGATGTATACATAAATCTGCTATTACTATATAGAGCAGTATGTATTTCTCAACCTCAACGAAGATGTGTTGAACTTCAACTCCCAGAATTCCCACAGCCAGCATTGTTCAACTGTTTATCCCAAAGACAAATCCAAGAATCTAGTTGTGCAACAATTCCTCTGCAAAGGTAGGAAAATAAATGGGTGCAAGAAAATTGCCTTAAGCTGAAAGGCAGAAACTATCTTCTTAATAAAATACAAGCATACTGCCTTTACTGGCTTTAAACTGAATTTTTTATTTCATTGATTATAGTGTGCTTTAAGTCCTCAGTTTCTAAGATCTTATCAGGCAATACTTGTTATTACAATACTTGTTATGGGGTACTTTGGAGGAGATAGCTGATACATTGCACTGTTATTTGCAAAAAACACTTGTAAAGGTATTATAAAATCAGGTGTTATAAAACCAATCCACATTTCCCCCACCTTCTCAGGAAAGGAATGGCAACTGTCAATATGTTTTAATCGTTAATTGTGGTGACAGATAATTCTCTAGGCTGAAGGGAAAAAGTCACCCACGCAGAAGGTCTGGGGCTAATTTTGTTTTGTCTGCAGTTAAATATGACCTGGTCATTTCATTTTACCTTCTGAGGCAGCCTCAAACAGAACAGGAAAGCATACATTTCTGCTTCAGCAAAACTTCTTTCTAAAAGGGTGTTTAAGAAGCAGAATATTTAAATATTTGCAGCCTACACTATGCAATGGCTTGAGGCATTTCCAGCTGCAATTTTGTGATCCTCATATAGTAGACTTTCTGTAGCACAGTGCTACAGAGAGTATAAAATGAAGGAGCCTTATAACATCTGTTTTAACAAGAATTCTAAGAATGAATAGGTATGAGGGGGTGAATGAAAATGTATATATCAAAACACAAATTTTCAGAGAGTTCTAGAATTCGAAGAGGCCATTTAGATCAAGGGTCCTCAACCTCTGGGCAATGAACCAGTAGCTGTGCATGGCCTGTTTGGAAACCTGGCCATGTAAGAGGCAGGTGAGTGTGCAAAGCTTCATTTGCAAACGAGCAGGATTAGGTTGCATACATGAAATCATCCCCAACCAGTCTGTGGAGCCAGAAAGGCTGGGGACCGCTGATTTAGACCATCAAATTCAATCCCCATGCTTAATGCAAGAATCCAAAATTAAAAAGCCAAGCCTCCATTTCAGTCACTGACCAGCAAGCAAATCTAAATACGATATGGCTGTCCAACTTAGAGTCGGTTTGGTGTAGTGGTTAAGGTGCTGATTTAGAAACAAGGAGACTCTTGAGTTCTAGTCCCACCCAAGGCATGAAAGCCAGCTGGATGACTGGGCTGGTCACTTATTCCCATCTCACAGGGTTGTTGTTATGGGGAAAATAGAGAGTATTATGCATGTTTACTTCCCAAAGTTATTTATAAAAGTAATGCAAGTGAGATTTTTAAATATTAATAAAAATAAATTGATGCTTGAACACATGCAACACAGAGGAGCCACCATCTGACATAATTTGTAGTTTTCAAATTACTTTTAGATTAGAAAACAATCTAAGCAGGTGCTACCAACCCCAACTAGAACTATGAGATGTTCATGAATAGGTCTTGATTTTCCTGTTTGTGCGGCCCTTCTTTGCAGAGCTAAAAATTTGCAACCTGCACTTCCTATGGTCATTTTTTGTTCAAGGTTAAACATCCCCCAGTCTTTTAAGGCAGCATCTGACCAATGCAATGTAGCAATTTTCTGTCTTCTTTTTTGCAGCCATTATCACACTGCTTACTCATTTACATCCTACCATAAAATACAATTCCAAAATCATTTTCAAACATATCATCGACAAGCCAAACTGAAGAATGCTAAGTTGCATTTTATTATTTTCCTTCTAACCGACCAAGATCATATAGCATTGTGTCATCTAGAGTATAAGCTATTCCATCCAATTTTATGTCCTCTGCACATTCAATAATGTGTCAAGCTCAATATTATTTGTGTGTATCAAAAGGCTTCCATGTTTTCCCCCAAACTGCAAGTCAATTCAGCCCCAGGAAACATGGCTAATAATAAAGGATGGTAGGAACAACATATGTAGAACTACAGATCTCTCCCATCCTCTTCCTATATTGCAAGACAAAAGCCAAGTATGAATTTTGACTGCAATAGTGAAAATCAGGTTTTTATAAAAACAAAAATCATAGTATTGCATTTCTGTGTTTTAATGTTGTAAAACACTTTGAAGGGGGCTTTGTGTCCAAAATAAAATAGAAACAAACCATTTGGAAAGATGCAGTGATACACCTGAGGAATAAAGTCCACAAGCAGCTAAATTTATGTATTTATTCCATTTATATGGCAGCCCATCTCAATCAAATGACTCTGAGTGGCTAAAATTTTTTTTAAAAAATAACAAAAGCTCAGAAGTATATTTATTAAAGTATTTTCCACCCATCTCACCACAACCAATGCAGCTTGTGGAGCAGAGGGATAATATGCAGAGATTGAGATACAGTAAGTGGTCTCACTGCTGTATACTATACCAACTGCAGATTCCAGATGTTCAAGGGCAGCCTTCTGCAGAAAACACTGCAATAGCCCAACTGAAAAGGACACTAAGGCATGACTAACTGAAAGCAGATTCTCACAGTCCAACAAAGGGCGCAAGTAATATACAACACGAAGTTGTGCAAAGATTCTCTCCTGCTCACATCCACAATCCATTCCTCTAACACAGCCCCCCCGCCCACATTTTCAGCTTTGTGTGTGAGGGGATGGTTCTGCATGCGAATTAGAGTGATTTTTATCCAATAGATTCCATGCATAATCTTCACAGTGGCCCTGCAAGTAAATCTCAATCCTTCCCTAGGGAGCCTGCATTACCTTGAACAGTGTTTCTGAGTGATTATGGATGCAATACAGACACTGGCACTTTACCTCCCTATCCATCACAACCTAGGCCCCAATAACATCTCTGGCTGTCCTGCTTATTTCTCATAGTCTTCTTGTGGCACTCTTAGCTTCTTTTCAACATCTCCCTCCCTCTTTCTCCTCAGTAAGCTAAGGGGAATTTAGGATCCACAGGAAAAGAGAGACTATATAGAAATAATCTAGTCCAAAGTTCCTCCCTCAAATTCCAGGCAGCAACTAAGTCCTCAGCTGGACCATGCTATATAGACCTTCAGGAAACCCCAAGCTCCCTCTAATCTTGCTGGTTCATCAGTTGCCTGGGGCAGACCAACCAAGTAAGTCTAACCTCCCTACAGCATGAGAGTAAAAACATCAGAGAAGTTCAGGGCCAACAGACTTATATCTCCATGACAGAGGAGTGATATCAGTCTCAGTGCTAGCATATGATTATTGAGTGTGTTGGGATGTTGATGACTTGGGCATCATGGTCATCATGGGTGTCATGATGACCATGAAGTCCTGAGCCATCTTTTACTCCACATCCAAGGAAGTTGAAGTTCTAAAGGACCATCAGCCTGGGAAACTCCATCACCAATTTGGCCATAAATATAAAAAAATCAGTATTGGTAATATTTGTAGATTGCCATAATCATCAAAGTTCTGGAGAGTGAACAAAAGAATAAAGAATCATCAAAATTCTGGATAGTGAACAAGAATAAAACTGAAAAAAATATCAGGCAAATAGAAATGCAATTTTTTTCATACATCTCAAAGATAAATGCCCATAGTCAATTAGAACCAATGGCACCGTGGAATAACATGGTTTAAACAGTCTTGCAAAGGGAAGGCATGTTTCATACTGTATTATTTGTGTTATAATTTATATCTATAAAAGAGAGGTGTGGCTGACTATGTATGTGCTGTATAGGCTCCTCCCCAGCACAACCAATTGTGCCCAAACGTGCCACACTCCATGCATACCGGAGATGGTCACTGGGGGGATCACATACCCACACACCCCGACAGAGTGTTGAAAAAGGGTGCCGAAGTACAGACCTCCACCAACACTGACAGGCAAGCAACTAGAATCTTCTCTGCCATTTCACAAGGGGCACCAGAGAGCAGCTGGCTGAACAAAGCATGGAGGGGACGGACCCTTGGGGTGGGGAGGCTCCATGGCAACCTACAAGGGTCTGATACTGAAGCGTAGCAATGGGGAACGAAGCGATTGTGTTGTCAGCACATTCCCACCTACCCTTGTGCCCCACCATTACCAAGCCCAACTATAAACGGCAAGGAGCAGGCCTGCCAACCAGGCAGTGAGTGAGCGAGCAAGCAAAGATGCTG